>JBBPMK010000614.1:0-12304 GCA_038090295.1 Boletus semigastroideus | reverse complement strand
GTCATGTCCTAAGAATAGAAAGATAAGGAAAGATAAGAGCCTAGACCAATGATGTCATAGATAAGGGTCTGGACCCATGATGTCATTGGTGGCTGTGGAGTCACGTGACCTGAAAAAGAAAGGGAAACGAAAGGTCGCGTGTTGGGTTCGAACCGAAGAGTTGAAAGTGTAGGAAATGATTAGGCTAAAAGGGCACGGTTCGTAACAGACGCAACGCTAGAAGGCAGACTGTGCCAACAGGTCTATGATCGACATGTAGTATCGGTTCTACACAGACGCAAGGAAGTGCACAAGTCCAAGGGGTGGAAGCCGATGGAGAGAGCCTTAGATGCGGAAGCAGGGTGATAGGACGCAGAAGAATGTGTAGAATTAGCTTGGGACATTACAGTACATGTGGCTCGGTATTTATATGGTAGTAGTGTGAGCACGGACCAAGCTAGATATGGTATAAGCGGAGTACCGGAATAAAGAGGAAGGGTACTGCGCAATGGTGACAGCGGAACAATAAGGAAAAGGAACAAACAGGAAGCCGGTTGCGGAAGAGCGGAAATGGCGATGCAGCTAAAAGGGGGAATGCTGTACGACAGCTGTCACAACCATAATAGTAAAGGATCAAACTGCGGGTAACCGTGAGAGAGGGTTACCGTGAATTGGAAATAGAGTCCACTAATAGAACGGGAGAAGTAAGGCAGGAAGAAATGAAGGAAATTGACATGGCGACAGGAAGGTTGTAACAATACCTGGCTTGGTCTGTGCCCTTTCTCTCACCGTATAAATACCGAGCCACATGTACTGTATACCTTAAGCTAATTCTACGCATTCTTCTGCGTCCTATCGCCCTGCTTCCACATCTAAGGCTCTCTCCTTCAGCTTCCACCCCTAGGACTTGCGCGCTTCCTTGCGTCTGCGTAGAACCGGTACTACGCATCAGTTATAGACCTGTTGGCATAGTCTGCCTTCCAGTGTTGCGCTGATACCACCTTAGGCCCACCATCGCCTTACGAGTGGCTCTATCAAACGGGCATCCCATTCTACCTCGTCTGCTTGTTATCACTTCGCAGGACTTCGGTTCGCAGTGAGCATAACAGTTAGTCAATTTGTGTGGAAACGCCTATTGACACCAGTGGTAAATTTCCTGGAACATAGACCATTCCTATGCAGAAACGCCTCGAACGTTGTCGATGCGGAAACACTCTTCAATGAAGGTCACAGATGAGGGACATGGGGAGACTATGTTACCCCAGGATCCTGGCTCTGGATGACGTTCAGCAATGTGGTTCACCACTCCCCTCTCTATATTTTCATTAACATTGAGCTGATGTCCCTCCATCCAAATCTATCAACATGTCGTCCTCCTACTCCACCATCTCCACTCTCTCCAGCCCCAACTACAAGCGTTGGGCTCAGCAGATGGAGGCCTTCCTCCGGTTCCAGGGCCTCTGGACCAAGATGAACAAGCATCGCCCCACCGACGCTGATGCTGCCGAAGTCATTGCAGAACAGGAGAAGAACCAGGACATTTGGAACAAGAACAATGACAAGGCACTAGGTGCCATCTTCCTCAAAGTCGATGGCCACATCACCAATCAGTACTCCAATGTTCTCGTGGCCCTCACTCTCTGGAACAAACTCAAGGACGTCTACAACATCCCCTCCCTCGCATCCACCTACACCAAATTCAAGGCCCTCCTCACGCTCTCCTTCCTAGAAAACAATCACCCAGCCCAGACCTTTTCGAAGGCTAGGGTCCACTTCACCCTTCTAGAACAACTGGAGTACACCATCCCCACGAACGTCCAGTCCATGTGGATAGTAGCGAAGCTCCCACGCTACACGGCCTTCACCACCCAACTCCTCAACACCAGTACCATCCAGATGGAAGCCGAGGAGAGCACTTCCCAGAAGGCTGAACACCTCATCCCCAGCCTCGATAAGCTGGAGAAACTCACCACCGCTGTGTGGCAACAATACGTCAACACGCATAAGCCAGCCCAACCGCAGCAGTCGCAGGCACACAAGGCCTCTCAGGTCAAGCGCAAGGGGAAGGATCCCCAGTTCTCACAGCAACAGAACAAGGGGGAGGGTTCCTCTCAGGGCCAGGGGGATGGTAGCAAGGAGAAGAAGAAGAAGAACCGACACGAAGGTGAGCGCTCAGACAAGGCCAACAACCAGCGTCAGGAATGCTGCAACAACGCTGCCAACACCTCCACCGCCTCCTTCGCCTTCAACAACTTCCTCGACAAGATGCCTATCATCGATCCTGTCTACATCCCCAACCCACTCTCTCCGCCTCCCTGCGACCCTCACTTGCTCACCCATACAAAGGGTGCCCACATTTATGGCAGACCCCCCACTTTTCCACAAACCATGGCGACAATATCCCTCGCCGAACACATCGGAGCCCTGGTGACCCCTCAGACCCTCCGCTGCCTTGACCCCATCATCACTCGCTGGCACCAATGCCAGCACTCCACTTTCGGGAAACAAGGGCCTTTCCAGACCCTTCAGGAAAGGATTGGCACTCCTCCTCCCTCCTCCTCCTCTACCCTCGATGTTCCCATGGATGTTTACAAAGAGACCGACGAAGATATCGTCAACATCAAGGACAGCGAGGAGGACGAGTACCTCGAGCAGTTCTTCGCGCGCTCTGTCAAGTGGCAAGTACCGCAGTTCCTCTGTCCCTCCTACAATGCAGCTGACGAACAACGTTTTCAACAGAATTCGTTTTTTAATTTTTTGTCGTATACTGCTCTGCCTGTAGTAGATACAATGGACAATCTTACTACCCCCCCTTTCAATTTTGCAATGTGTGATAAGTGTAGTAAGAACTCTAAGGGGAAAGCCAAAGCGCACGAACACCATGTCCCAAAAGATGTCTGGCTACTCGACTCAGGAGCATCCTCCCATTACACTTCTGAACTCAACGATTTCATTGAGTATGTGGCGTTTTCAAACCCACAATACACACAAACTGCCAATGGCAGAGCACCAGTCCTAGGGACAGGTACAGTCATCATCGAGTATGCTGGATGACCTGTGTGGTTATCGCCGGTCATCTACATGCCCAACTATACCATTAAACTGATATCAATGGGCACGCTATTGAAGGACTCATGTCTGACCCTTCAGCAATCCCCTGGACACATCTCGTTCTATGACAAGTGTTCAAAGTGCATCACACTATCTTTCCACACACACGGCGGTACTATGTACTGGCTACATGCGCCCACGACACAACCACATGCCGAATTAACATTGATGGCCTCTGTGGATTTCGATCTACTATACCAGCGACTTGGCCACCCCTCTAAAGAGGTTATCAAAGCTGCCAAGAAGCATGTCAAGGACTTCCTAGAGGTTACCCCTTCTACCACCACAAGCCCCTGTCAAGGCTGTTAGCTTGGAAAGCAGACGAATCGCACATTCCCTCATAGCGAGATGTGGGCTACCGCTCCCTTTGAATTAATCCATTCAGATCTTAAATCCTTCAAGGTGGAATCCTACCATAAAAATAAATACGTCATTGTATTCTATGATGACTATACCTCTGCTGAATGGGCTGTGCCCCTTAGATCAAAGGACCAGGCCTTAAGGGCCACCAAACAATTTTTTGCCTACATCCACAATCAACATAATGTAGTGATTAAACACTGGCACTCTGATGCAGGGGAAGAATTCACCTCCAAAGCATTTAAGGAGTATTTGCATGACAATGGCATCAACATTCAACAGTCCGCCCCTTACGCTCATCAGCAGAACGGGCGTGCGGAACGATTTATCCACACTATTATGGACAAGGCACAGGCCATGCGTTTGCATGCTTGTCTGCCTCCCTCCTATTGGGAATTCGCAGTCGACCATGCCACCATCATACAGTATACAATAGGACTCCCAATGCTAGATTGAATTGGAAGACCCCCTACGAACTACTCATGGGGGAGAAACCTTTCATTTCACACCTTCGTGTATTTGGTTGTGATGCCTATGTGCATATACCACCTGAAATGCACGGTGGAAAGCTAAACCTGAAATCACAATTGATGGTCTACCTAGGGGTTGTCCCTGGTAGTACTAACAATCATATTCTTATGAAACCATCAGGTGGTATACATACATCTGCCCATGCAATATTTGATGAGTACTTATTTCCAAGATGCTCATGCGCTGCACCTCATAAGCCAGTGCCCCATCCACCTGCCACTTCCGAACACGACCACCCTGATGATCTCTTGATCAATTCAGATGGGGACACTAATCATGAGTCAGATGCAGATTCCACTCCTTATCATCAGCCTAAGTCTTGGACTCCAAGTCCACCTCCTCGTTCCAGAACTCCCTTTCCACCTCCACAACCGGACCTGGTCACACCACCACGACCACCACGACCAGCTGTACCAGCTGTACCACCTCCACCACGTCACAGTGAGCACATTTGCCAACCACCTGCTAGACCAGGGAACATATATGGCGAGAAACGCCATCCTGTACAACAACTGAAGGATATTAAAAAGGTATTGATGTGAAAGGAGATCATGGATCCCGGACCATCCACTGCTCCAGCATCACCACAAGTGCCTGGGGGTCTCCCACCCTCGCCCACACATTCTGAGGACAATGTTGAAAGACTAGTCCAGGCAGGGGGAGACGGATTGCTTCAATTTCTCACCGCCAGAGCAATACCAGTGGGGGATACTACTCCAACCAACTATTGCGAGTGGAGTTATCGTGACATACAACGATTACCAGATGAGGAATGAACTCAATGGCGCAAAGCCTGTGAGACTGAGCTAGACATGCTCAAGGAGAGAAAAGTCTATGAAGTTGTCGATCGACCCACACACAGAAAGGTTATTAAAAACCGATGGGTCTTCGATGTAAAATCAGATGGTTGTAAACGTGCCTGGCTTGTAGCCAAAGGCTTTACACAAGTCGAGGGTATTAACTTCAATCAGATCTTCTCCTCAGTAGCACGATTTGAGACTGTGAGAGCAATGCTCACACTTGCAGCTCTGAAGAACTGGTTCATCACCGCTCTAGATGTACGATCTGCCTATTTATATGGTGAACTGGAAGAGGAACTCTACATGGAGTTTCCTGAGGGTTTCATGTCATCCCATCTAAAGGGCAAAGTCCTACACCTCCACTGAGCCATTTATGGCCTTAAACAGGCAGAAATAGTCTGGTGGCGCGCACTAGACAAATCTATAAAGGAGCTAGGCTTCACCCGGTGTCAAACTGATGCTGGGCTATTCATATATCGCAAAGGCAAAGATATCGTGCTAGCGATAGTCTACGTAGACAACGCCCTCTTCTGCGGACCTAACAAAGCTTTAGTAGGCAAGCTAAAGGCTGCATTCATGAAGAAGTGGGAATGTCGCGATCTCGGTGAACCCAATGAATTCCTGAGAAGGTCCATATGACAAGATGGTCAGAAAATCTACCTCAACCAAAGATCTTATCTTGACAAAGTATTGGAACAGTGTGGCATGACCAATGCAAAGATTGCCTATACACCACTACCTCCTGATTACAACCTCAAGAAGAATGATGCTGATGTAAACCCTGCATTGCGGACACATTTTCAACAGGTCATCAGATCATTGTTATACCTAATGATCGGCACACACCCAGACATCGTACATGCAGTAAACCAGCTCACTAGAGTGTCTGCCAACCCGAGTCAAGCACATCTTGACAAAGCCCTACATATCTGTCAATATTTGATAGGCACCAGAAATTATTCACTGGTATTTGATGGATCCTCCCACAAGGGGATTATTGCTTGCACCGACTCAGATTGGAATCAAGACCACCTCACCCGCCACTCACAAACCAGTTATTATGTGAAATTGGCAAATGCTGTGTTTTTGTGGAATTCACACTTACAAAAAACCACTGCTCTGTCCTCAACTGAGGCAGAATACATGGCCTTGAGCGACTGTACACGCCAAGCCATTTGGATATGCCAGATGATGGGGGAACTTGGTTTTAACCTTGGACCCATTCCCATCTGTGGAGACAATCAGGGGTCTCTCTTTATTGCACAAAACCCTGTCATAGAAAAGAGATCCAAGCACATCCATATCAGGTATCACTTCGTCTGCAATGCTGTGATGACCTCCAAGGACGTTGAGCTACTCTTTATCCCTGGGACTGACAATCCTGCGGATATGTTCACTAAGAACCTCATACGTGTCAAGTTCGAGGAGTGCCACTCTCAGCTTGGTCTCGAATTCTATTCTACCCCTTAGTTGATGCGGACACGCTCACTATCTAAAGCAGAAATGCTCTGTGCCTACATTGATACCTAGAGTACAATAGGCAAGGGGAAGTGTTGAAGTACGTTATATACAACTACTATATTTAGATAGTATTATGCAATGTAGCAGCCATGTATTTAAACCCAAGCTGAGTTTGAATACATTAGAACTCTTTTGACTTCTACCATCATCTCTATGCTAAAGCCTTCCACGTCTACAAACCAGGTAAGTAATCCACTGGTGTCTTCCTAGTAGTATACACGCCATTTCAACAAAGAAGATAAGAGATAAGGGTGAGTCAGCATGATGTCATGATGACATCATGGTCTGGACTCATGTCACATGACCTGAAAAAGAAAGAGAAAAGAAAGGTCTTGTGTGGGATTCAAACTCAAGGGTTGAGTAGGATAAGAAAAGTGTAGGAAAGGGTAGATCAAGTGGATGAGTTCGTAACAATAATTTACCATCCTTTTGGACAAAAAAGAAGGGTGATGCCTGGAGTGATTTTGAGAGTTCAATCTTTTTGGATTTGAGATGTTAATCAATAAAGGCCTTGCAGGCTTCCTGCTCAGCAGGGTCAAGCTGATATGCTTTGGCTCATTTCAGAATGAAGCCAGGTTCAAGGTGAATATGATGATTGAACTTTCATTTTGAAGGGAGTTTGTTTGGTGGCTTCTAAAAGAGTTTCTCATAGTCCTTGTATTCTTTTGGCAAAGTTGCTTCTGGCTTCTCTGCTCCTTGTGTGATCTGAGTGGACAGGGTAGTCTGTCTGATCCACTCCTTCTTAGTCAACAGCTTGCACAAGCCATGACATTTGTTTACATGACAGGATATGTAATCCTCCATATCTAATTCCATGGTGTGCAGCAGGTAGCACCGGGAGATGGGATGCTGCTGGAATGGAAGGCCTGCATCTTTGCCAATCTTCACAGTGCCTTCCACCCAATCAATTCAGGGGTTGGCCACTGACAACCAAGTCATTCCTAGTATAATATTCTGCTTCCCATATCTCAAAATAAAGAAGTCCTGTTCCTTAGGGACTCCCTGGGTATAGATGGTGGCCCTAGCACAATAGTGTATGTTGCCTGGTTTGTTTGGGGAGCCATCTGCATTATAGGACTTTCATGGTTCAGCCAACTTGATGAATGGCCAGTCCATGAAGCACCTGGTTGCTCCACTGTCAATGAGTGCAGTGGTTTGTCCAACATGAACTCCTCATATGGCAGAAATTTGGATGGGGATTGAAATTGACTTGCCATCTACAGTATAGTGTCTACCACAGGATTCATTCTAGGCACTCTGATAGTCAGTCTTGGATGCCAGGCTAAAATTTAAGACTTGTTGGTGCACTGCTTCCTTCACTGATTTTCCCATCCAAACCCTGTTGACCTCCTCCCATAAGGTGGCAGGTTTGTCATTCTTGGTGTCTTTGTCATAGCCCACTTGCACCTATCTGACCCTAGGTGATGTCTTTGTCATATAATTCTTATTCGGTTTCAGAGATCTCTTTGGTCTTGTGCCCCTTGGCAGTAAGATGCTCCACCATGTGTGCTGCCTTGTTTAGTTCCATCCTATTTTGTTACAGAGGTTCTGGGTAACCTCACATCTTTGCTCTGGATGCCCACCATCACTTGGGTAGAGACATGGTTTGCCTCCATGATGCCTATTATTCCACTTATAGCAGTCCTTGATGGAGTGGCCAAGTTCCAGCAGAAGAAACAATGCCTCTCTCTCATAAGTTTGGCCTGCTCTATGGGTGTCAGTGTGATATAGTCAATTTCCATGGCATTTGGGTCCTCAGGGGCAGGGGCATATCTGTTATTGCTCAAGCACCCTAGATGATGCACTCCCTCTGTTATCAACTCCACATATGTAGGATAACCCTGACCCAATATCTTCTCACATCCTTATCCCAAGTGCCTAATCCTCATCCCCTCATTAAGACCCTTAGACTTGCCTTACCCTGGATGATATCTTGAATCCATTCCAATCCATTCCTGTCCTCTCTCTGGACTCCCAGCACCCCTTTTGCTTCACATAGCTCATCTGAAGCCTTTTTATCTTCATACCTGTTACCTCATGGCACATTGCCTTGACCACATGATGCCACACATTCTACTAGTAGTACAATGGGGACACATACATGCCAGATGCCATCTGGAAATGTTGCTGATGCGACAGCCATCATTTGGTCTTGGGAGTATCTGTCCTGATTCAGAAATGCCAAACACTGACCTTCCAGTCAGCTCTCTACCTTTTAATCGACCTGATGAACATCCTGCCTGTTTTTCAAGCCCATGTGCCATCGATCCAACAGGATGGGCAATGCTTGATTTAGCCACTCCAAGCCAATGTCACAACCAGGTTTGAAAGAAACAGTCTGGCAGGTGAGTCAAGCCATTTTTGCTGTAGTTGTATAAAGACATTGCTGATTCTGTATAGCACATGCTGCATCACATTCTCCCTCACTCCCTCAACATTCATCAGTAAAACACTGACATTGACCACCACCATCAAACTGACTCCCTCCAAGGGTCGTTGTATAGATGAGCTTATAGCTCCTTATATGTCAATCAATCAATGAAGGACTTGCGTTCAGAAGCACTTGTGATCACACCGCCATATTGTATGTCCACTCGCGTGTTCCTGTCAGGTGAGTTCTAGGCTTCTAACCAGTTTGTTGGATCTGTGGACAGTCCCACAGGCATAGTTTCTTACTCTACCCTCACTTCAACCTCACATCCAAGCCTGTGCACGCGTGGTTATGATTTCCACTTGGGGAAATCGAGGTGACTCGTTGCGCAAATAAAGGACAAGAAAGGCACGAACCAAGGGTACAGACTGTGTTTCGGAAGTTCAGGGTGTGGATTCTCTAAAATGGTTTGAGAAATGAAGCCTTGAGGAATGAGCATGCCTACCTGGCACACTCCACTTCACTTGCATGTCTTACATGCGCCGTTTGTGCATACATTCATTGATGCCTTGCTAATCATACTTACAATCGTTATGACGCCAGAAGTGGCTACTTCACAAGTTCGACGTGCACCCCAGCCGTAAGTCGCAGACCATAACTATCTCAGAATCCACCCATATCACACTGACTTGAGTCAAGTCGTTGCTTCTTCACATTCGGGGGCTTCGTCATTTCTCCGTCGCCTTCCACTCGGTCCCGACAGAGCTGCGAGGTCTTGCTTGCGTCGAACACCAGCAGGATTCGTAGGTACACTGACTGTCAAAATCGAATGGCATGGACAAATCAAGAATACAGCGTACAATGGGAGGAAGAAGTGGCTTCCTGTCCAACTTCTGCTCGAAAAGTCGTAACAAAGTCTGGGATGGTCATGTTGCAGACTTCCTCTATATGGTTCCTTTGAATGTCGGACTGTTCCACTTTTCTCCAATCATTCACTCTAAGAAAGATATCCTGGTAAACTTGCACGTCGTCGAGGTGAGGAATTGTTTCCTGAACTTCAAAGCGTATCCATCAGACATTCTGAGCCAGAGAAGAGACATGAGAAACACTCACAAAGGGACGGGCTCTGGATGTCGATAACAATGCGCAAAGGATCAAGAACGGGCACATCCAGGAAGTTGCGTGCTAAGGTACCCCGTTGGAGTCGTTCACCGCTACCGGTCTTGTTAAGACACTCTCGGAGTTCGCTCTCATCTCCCGATATATTGTATAGGCGTATTGGCTTGTATATGCTCTTCAGATTCGGGTGCTCATGGATGCCGTGTATAAGTGTGTCGATGTCTTCACCTGGCTGGATTCGGATTGGAAAACTGGCGTTGGAGACTCCTCGAGTCGCTACAGTTCGCCACAACGTGGGAAAACCGAGTTCAACACTTCGCTGACTCAGACAATCCTCATTCGTCCGTGCCACCATCATGGATGCCGATGAACTCATCACGCTCAACTGTTGGATCCGTTCTCAGGATCCTGGAGCATGCTTCTCGGTCAAGATTCCAAAGACAGACACTGTCTCGGATCTTCAAAAGGCCATCAAGAATGATAATTCACCGACTTTTTCCAATGTCAACCCAAGGGCTCTCGCTCTTTACAAGCCCAAGACTGCCGTATCCATACCCTATCAAGACCATTTCAGCAAACTCATCCTCTCCAAGGACGGGGAGTTCTTGTGGCCGACTAAGTTGTCCAAAATTTTCCCGGAACCACCACCCGAGGACGACATCCATGTCATAGTGGGTATGTGGCTGAGGCGATCCAACCTGGCCCCGACAATTGATTCTTCTCCAGATGCGCCATCGAAGATCGTCTGTTGGTTACGAGGAGCCGATCTCAACAACCGTCTTCCAATTCGAATCCATCCAGGTGAAGACATCGACGATCTTATACCCCGCATCAGGGACGCACATGGACAACTGAAGAACGTAGCCAACAACCTGATACGCCTATACAAGATATCGGGAGATGAGAGCGAACTCCGAGAGTGTCTTAACAAGACCGGTAGCGGTGAACGACTCCGAGAGGATACCTTAGCACGCATTTTCCTGGATGTGCCCGCTCTTGATCCTTTGTGCATTGTCGTCGACACTGGAGAAATCCAGAGCCCCCCCCTTTGTGAGTGTTTCTTACGTCTCTTTTCTGGCTCAGAATGTTGATGGATACGCTTTGAAGTTCAGGACAAAATTCCTCCCCTCGACAAGGTGCTAGTATTCCAGAAGATCTTTCTTAAAGTGGGGGATTGGGGTAAGGTGGAACAGTCCGACATGCACAGGAACGATATACACGAGGGCATAAACATCACCATCCCAGACTTTGTTATCACATTTGAGCGGAAGTTGCTCCAGAAGCCACGTCTTCCCCTCGATGTATGTTGTGTTCTCGAATTGTCCATGCCGTTCGATTTTGACCGTCAATGTAGCTACGAATCCAGGCGGCGTCAGACAACCCCGAACAATATTTTGAGCCTCACCAGACCTCAACCACCGGGGACCCTCAGGAGGAAATGCGCCATGCTAACCAACCGGAGGTGTTCCATACCAGCTACATTGCGCTACGCGATTGGCAACGTTCTTGGAAAAAGAGGGACTTGAAGGAACCCATTATGGCCTCGATCTTCTTTGACGCGTTCCTTTATGTGACAATCGGAGGGGAGACCGTTGGGAGGTAAGTGCTCCCTTCCTTGGCCCCCTCCATATTCATGGTCTGCAGAGATCAACGTTGGCCTATCACTGTCGTCGTGCAATGTGAAGGCGAATCTGACCTGCGCCAGTATATTCCTAGAAGCGACTTTCTCATCTCAAACTCCGCTCTTCCTCGGCTGCTTGTGGAGGTTAACTCCACACCCCAGACTCAATTTCCTCTAGATCTTGCACGGATGCTTGCCACGGGGGCCTTTGTCGTTCGTTTCGCAAACAACTTTGTGAGCACGTTCAGCCAGCACAAGAATTTCATCCTCTGCACCTTCTTGATTGCCGCCGATGGCACCGCCACTCGCTATATTTTATTTCAGATCCCGGATGATGAAAAGGTATGCTGTACTCTGTGGTGTATAAACGACGTGGGCTCACCCCCTTCAGGTTTATTACACGGAAAAGGCATTTTCGTTGAATGACCCGCTTGGTCGCGTCGAGTTTGCGCGCCATTTGTACAACCTCTGTGCAGAATTAGACCGAGAGGAAGACCAAGATGCGAAGGATGCAGTTAAGGGGCTTGTTCTCCAGGTCAAGCAAGCCAAATTGAAGTCGATGTTCACCAAGCCTGAGATTGATCGTCCTCGGAAGCGTACGCGTGCAGAAGGTAATCATGATGACCCTGCTGGTGGAGGGGGCGGAAATGTCCACACCGCACAACTTAGAGCACATGGCTATGAGGTAGAACCGAAAGTCCTCGTGGATGACAGTGGCGGCACATGGGAGTCACTTACCAAGGTCCTGGAAACCTCTTCACTTATTTGCCATGCTGACGCTCAACCTCAGACACCGGATCATATTCTCACTGTGTATAGACCCACAAACCCAAACAGGGTGTTCATCGCGAAGAAAGTTCGGGAGGAATCGGACGAGCTCGAGATCTTGAA
>JBBPMK010000613.1:0-12329 GCA_038090295.1 Boletus semigastroideus | reverse complement strand
AGAAACGGGAACTGTGGGACGGGACGGCAAATATGCCGAAAATGGACCGCAAGGTGCGGACGGAATGGTTGAAGGCGGAGCGGAGGGCAGAAGACGAGAGCCGGTGGAAGGAGACAAACGAATTGTACGAGAAAAAAGGTCTCCGACCGGAGCCGTTGGAGGCGTTTGTGTACGTGTGGATTGTCGGATGACACATTTTGACTGACAGGTCCGGCAGATCGCAGAGCGACGAGGAAGCAATTGGAAGTTTGGAGACTATGCCCGACAGCAGCAGAAGCGGAAGTGTCAAGAGAACAAGGCAGCAAAGTGTTGATGGGGATGCTGATGGAGATGCTGATACGGACGGTGAATCTCTGAGGAGAAGAGGTCGCGCGTGATTCTCCCAGTCGGGCTTTTGTACTGCATGGATGCAACACATGATATAGATCAAATGGAATGATCTCTGATTAGCAGCACCGCCTTGCTAGCTAACAAACAATCAGTCGAGTACTTTTGTCTACGGAGCTCGACGCTATCCCCGCCAAGATGCATAGTGACGCGAACAGCATGACGCATCCTATGCCACCACAACGTGCAGCCACGTCCTAGATGGATCTGTCGTTGAATTGAACTGGCTAGTGTTGCATGCAAGAAGCTCCCGTGCTGTCCCAGACGCGATGACACAAGGCGTGAACTCGATTGACAATACCTGAAATCATACTCAGCAGAAGCAGCGCACGTTTGACTGCGCCGCTCTATGATAATGTCATAACGATGTGGTCAAGTTAATGGGACGTTGCACCCTGGCAGACGTACCCAAAGACTCGGACATTAAGACATCTAGGAGAAACCCTTCACCAACGGTACAAATGGAACAATAACAGTACTTGTGAGTTCTGTAGAAGTCGAATAACGCACACACACACCTTCGACACCACATTCCATCGCTCTACCTGTCGCTGATGCTGCAGTCGACCGTTGCTACCAATCTAGTGACACGTAATCGTGCACACCTCTCCCCGCCACTAGAATGTCGTATCAAAGAGTTTTCCATACGGTCAGGTACTAGAGCAAGCTACAAGTCACCTTTGATCCATAAGTGAGTACGTACGTCGTCGCGAGATGAGGGAGAGTGAGAGGGCAAGCGTGAGTTGGCAATGGCGATGGTGAGATGAGAGAGAGGGCAAAGGCAAGAGGGCAAGGGCCAGTGGGTAATGACGGTGGCGCGGCGGTGGCGACGTCGTCGTCATTTCGAGACGAGGGTGAGGGAGGGGATACAGCGCCTTGTCGACACTTCAAGACGAGGGTGAGGGTGAAGGCGAGGGGGTAAAGGTGAGGGCATGGCGGCATCATTGTCGCCGCGAGACGAGGGAGAGTGAGGGGGCGAGGGGGTGGTAGCTGCGTCGTCGTCGTCGTCGCGAGACGAGGGCGAGAGTGAGGGTGAGGGCATGGCAGTGTCATTGTCATCGTGGGGCGAGGGCGATGGCGCGGCGGCGTCGTCATCGACATGAGGAAGGGGGAGAGGCTGTTGTGCTCGCCAGATGAGCGGTGGAGATGGACCATACTCACATATCGCCTCCACTGGGATTGGAATACCAACTCTAGCCGACTACGGCGGAGTTAAGCCAAAAATGGAAATAGCCGAGTTGGTGCAGAGCTAAGTCGAGTAATAAGCCGGTAATAGTCAAGCCGAGTCACGGCAACACTAGCAAAGAGTGATGAGGAAGATGGCGACGCAGGAGGAAGGAAAAGACATCGAGGGGCAGGGAGAGGGAGGAGAGAATTCGAATGACTCGGTGGACGCTGCAAGGATTGCATGACGTCCGTGCGCCGCCACGACCGCTCGCCTCCGATCGACTCCCTCAACTCGATTATACCTTTTCTCGCCACATCCAGACTCTTCAAACGTCATGCTCATGGTCTTGTCAGTTCGGTTCTCTTTGTTCTTCGTACGCTATGCTTGTAGCCTTCGTCGAATGAGAGGAGAATCAGATCCATTCCCGTCTAATGTCTATGACCCCGTTACCGAGCGAACAACCCGGATACTGACGACCAATCTCCCCCAGACCTCGCACTATCTGCGCTGTCCACCCACCGAACTTGCTCACTCGTTCTTGCCTCGTCGACAGCGAACTCTCCAGATACTTCGGACCTGTGCTGTTGTACATACCAACGACAAGGAACAAGTTGCGTCGTTTGTTCATGGTTCCGAGTCGAAACGTGGTCTAACACTTACATATATGTCACCTCCTGACTCGAGACCTGGACAAAGTAGCAGCATAGGAGAGGTGGCTCACCATGCAACTCAGAATATCCTGGTGCGCTCTACAGTACGCGTCTTGTGACTCAAATTATACCTTGTCGCACTTCCAGCCACAAGTAGCCGAGTCAGGTGTAGCGCTTGAACACCGCGACGCTCTACGTGTTCCGTCCATTCTCTCCAAATTACCCAATGGACGGGGTCGGTGTCGCAGGAATGGAAGATCTATGGATGTCTTGAGGAACGCCTGCTTCAATCTGTGTGATATCTCTTCTGTCCAGCGCCAGGGTGCGAGGAAGACGTAGTACCGATGCCCGAAAGGTTATACAATCGAGAACGACATCGCGCCAATAATGGCAGATACAGACACATACGAAATGTCAGTTCGGAATAGGCGCAGCAGATAAATATGTTTCGCAGGATCTCGACTGGAACCGAATGTGAGAGGACTGAAAGGACCGGTGTATTGGACTGTGCATGAGCGCACGCTTGGACTGTGAGTCATTGAAAATCGTTGGACTTTGTGAACGAACTTCCTTTCATCCCACCATCACTGATATACCCGTTCGCCTGGCAGGTGTAGAACGTCCATGGTATTCGGCAATCGTTCATGATTCCGATAAAACTGACTGCAAGGGCGGTTCTGTAGTCATAGAGGGTTCACGGAATAAATTGATGTCCGTCAGAGTGTGCACGAGAAGCTACGTCGGAATTCTGACACTACTAAAGGTACTTCAATAGACATTCGATGGATACAGAAAAGAGCGTCATGTAACAAGGGCCACAGCACGTAACACGGGTGGATCGGGGGGATAAGTGCCTCGAGCGATCTGCTGTACCAGATCTTGCGTGACAGGAATCCTATAAAATGTGAACGTGGATACCCGCTCAATGAGGTAATGTCAGGCATGTCATACGGTCTGGGCAACGACGGGGAAGAAATGTCGGACGCACCTTGGTATCGATTGGGTCTTTACCGGCTTTCACCATTTGCTCGTTGTTGTCGAACGTCGCTATAGCTTGCACGACGACCTGAGCCACAAGGCCCTCGCCTTGATCTTCATCGACATGTTCTCCTCGTGGACGACCAGGGAGACGACGTTGTGATCGTCTTCGCGATCGACGAGGCAGACATCAATGCATGCAGTTCTTGGCTGTCCACAGACGACAAAGACAAGCGCTTACTGTGTGCACACAACACGATGGTCCGTGAAGAAGCACGCAGTGTGGAAAAGGCCAATGATGAAGTATTCCAAGTCGTGATTTGCGTTGCGAATCAGGTTGATGAGCGCGGAGGTCTGAAAAATGGTCGTGGATGTCTCGCTCTTGGATGAGAAAAACTTGGGAATCAGCACGAGGGTGGCGCTTGTACCCGACGGCCTCGAGTTTTGTACACTGGATAGTAGTGATCTCGTCGAAATACCTAGTGATGCTGTGGGCCCGGTCACCCCTGATTGCAGCTCGAGCGACCACTTACATGTAAACTGTTGGCTCCCCATACCAAGCTAGCTTTCGACCATGAAACGGATCTACCACAGCATTTGATTATCGCGGAATGGTCCACAAACGAACTTCCTGCCAAGTGGTGGACCATCCCGAAGTTCTTCTCCAAAGCTATCCGCTCTTCCATGCCACCTCCGTGCTTCTTTGGAATTGGTTCGACTGGGAATTCGATTAATTTGAGTATCGCACAGCCTGTAAGTGTGACACTGCATCTATCCATCCATGCCCTCACTTGCTGATGAGTGGCTTATCATGGTAGGCTTCTTTGTTGCTGTGGAAATCCTCGTGTCTTTGGTGTGGTGCTGTGTTCCAAGACAACATAAATACGATACGTTTCACGCATCACTCTCACCTCACACAATAATGTTTAGAGAATCGGACACCAGAGAAAATGATTCACAACCTGATTCGGAGAGGCATCATAGCCTGACTGTGCGTTTTCAGGTTCTCCAGACTTGACTGCTTCTTCAACTGACATACCAGACAGGACTCCACGACGATACACGGATTCTCTGGTACCCACCACGGATGTCATGAAAACCACGAGGAAGGTCCTACACATGCACCTTCTAGCTCACCTTTTCCGATCCTCTTAGATGAGGAGAGGGACAAAATGTTCATAACGAGTACGAAAGTCATGTTTTCACTCATTTACAAACCGGGCTAATGAGGAAGTAGATATCCGAGCGACGGACGTCGCCCTTGGCCTTCGACGCCTTCCTGTAGGGTTTTATGCTATGCTACGTCACGGCGACCACGTATGGAGAACTGAAAATAAGCGTTCGTCAGTGAACAACGATGTTGTCGAATGGAACGGACTGATCCCAGTGTGAGTTTTGCTTTCGCCGCCTTAGGGTTAGGCTTACGGTATCCCAGCCCGTCAAACCTTGCAGCTTCCATCTGCCTTGACATCTACGCGTCTTTTGAACTCCAGCCGATGTTGGGTGCAGGGGAGCACCTGCGAGAATTGACAGTCACCGTGCAACAGCTATTAGATCGCAGCACGAAACGCATTCGTGAGTTTGACCAGCTTTGCGTGACGATCTGAGTGCTCATCCAATGGCAGCATTTACCTTCTTCCCAAAGGACGGCGACGTTGTATCTCCATGCTCGGCCATTTTTTTCATTGTCAAACGAGGCAATGGTGACAACAAAGGGTCAGATGCTCCAGTGTCGATTGTACCTTTAACATTCTACGTACGCAGGTGGTTGATGTCAACGCTGTGTTTGCTAATTATTTCGTGTCCATAGTCAGCAACAGCGTCTCAAGGTGAACTAGAAGATGTAACGAATCATGGTCATAGGGCGCTCTCGCGTTACCGAAAGCACGGGGATAAACGGGATCTGGAGTGTTCTATTACTGCGTTTGAACGCGCATTCAATACATGTCCGGTGGACCATCACTGTCGTGCAGCCGCTCTGTCAAACATTGCAACGGTGAAGTTACTGCTCTGTCAAGTTACGGACATCGGAGTCTCTCTTGAGGAGCCCCTACGATTGTTTCGCGATGCTCTCGTTGCACGTCCTGTCGGTCACGCTGACCGACCTTTGACATTGATTAACATGGCTATGGTGCACTTGGCACAATTCAAGGAACAAAAGGACAACGTCGAGGGAGCACAGGCAGAGGTATTGCTCCGTGAGGTGATCAAGCTCACCGCCACTGAGAGCCGTGAGCATCGAGCTTCGATGTTGCTCCTTCGACTACTTGCTCAATGTCAACAAGAGG
This sequence comes from Boletus semigastroideus, assembly GCA_038090295.1. Classification (NCBI taxonomy): domain Eukaryota; kingdom Fungi; phylum Basidiomycota; class Agaricomycetes; order Boletales; family Boletaceae; genus Boletus; species Boletus semigastroideus. Next base: position 6,858 of record JBBPMK010000613.1, on the reverse strand, counting down.
CAGATCCTGTCTATAAATCAAGTGTCGAACTGCATTTATCGTCACTCTCAACCGAGGACTCCTTGAGCTCAAGTGCCGAGTTGTTGCATCGCTTCGAACAACTCGGGGATTTAGCGGACCTGCAACAAGCAATTACACTTTTAGAGAACGTGGTTGGCTACATGTCGGTCTGGGATGCCAGGTATCACATCGGGGTCACGAACCTTGGTGTGGCATTAATGTTTCGATACAAGCGCCACGGGGATCCGAGCGATCTTGAAGCTGCAATTTCAAACTTCAGCGATGCTTTGGGTTTCACCCCTGACAGTCACCCTGACAAACCTACTTGTCTTAACAATCTCGGGAACTGCTTCAGAGCTCGTTTCGAACGCCACGGTGATCTTAGTGATCTCGAGGCTGCAATTTCAAACCTCAGCGATGCTGTGGGTTTTACCCCTGACGGTCACCCTGAGAAGCCTGGTCGTCTTAACAATCTCGGGAACTGCTTCAGAGCTCGTTTCCAGCGCCACGGGGATCTGAGTGATCTCGAGGCTGCAATTTCAAACCTCAGCAATGCTGTGGATTTCATCCCTGACAGTCACCCTGACAAGCCTACTTGTCTTAGCAATCTTGGGACCTGCTTCCTCGCTCGTTTCGAACGCCACGGTGATCTGAGTGATCTTGAGGCTGCAATTTCAAACCTCAGCGATGCTGTGGGCTTTACCCCTGACAAGCCTCGTCGTCTTAACAATCTCGGGAACTGCTTCAGAGCTCGTTTCGAGTGCCACGGGGATCTGAGTGATCTCGAGGCTGCAATTTCAAACTTCAGCGATGCTTTGGGTTTTACCCCTGACGGTCACCCTGACAAACCTACTTATCTTAACAATCTCGGGAACTGCTTCAGAGCTCGTTTCGAACGCCACGGTGATCTGAGTGATATCGAGGCTGCAATTTCAAACCTCAGTGATGCTGCGGGGTTTACCCCTGATGGTCACCCTGACAAGCCTGGTCGTCTTAACAATCTCGGGATCTGCTTCAAAGCTCGTTTCCAGCGCCTCGATGACCCAAATGATCTCAAGGATGCAATGTTGTTTTATTCCCATGCTGCTTCCACTCCCACCGGTCCCATCGAGACTCGATTCAGTGCATCAAAGGAATGGATATCATGTGCTCAACTCATACATCATCCCTCTCTTCTCCATGCATATTCTGTCACTATCAGCCTTCTTCCTCAACTTGCGTGGGTTGGCCTGCCTCTTACCCGCCGGTATGACGAACTCAGATCCAGTTGTTGAGAATCACATGATCATGGTCTAGACTCTTATCTGTGATGATGACATGTCAATGATGACTGGACATTAGTTATATCGGCCGGTGCTTACTGATAGATCAGTCAGCTCCCAGGTACTTTAGTCATAGAGGATGACATATGTTCCATGTGGTTCCATGGAACATTCCTTTAGTGTATAGAGAGTACACAAGTACAAATATCTCTGAGCACTATATAGTCTGGGACCTTCAGTCCCAGGAAAAAAAACCCACTCTTGTCCTCTTAACAACTATCTTCTGTTGAGCCTAGCTCCTGAAGTATTCTATACATCCTACTCTCAGTGTCTATTACCTCAACAGTATCCTCTTGTGAGTATTCCCACAAGACTGTGCTGGTGCTAGCGAGTCTCCACTCCATTATCTATTCTCGTTACCAGTGCCGATATTGTCTGGGAGGCAGCTGCTGTAGCATTGGACTCTGGACTCCTACAACTTGCTGTGGAATGGCTCGAGCAAGGACGCTCCATCGTTTGGGGTGAGTTGCTTCAGCTGCGCAGCCCATATCAGGAATTATCGTCCGCTCACCCAGAGCATGCCCGTAAGCTTCAAGAGCTATCAACTGCATTGGATAGTGCTGTCGCTACCCACGAGAGATCGTTGTCGACCCTTTCTGAGTTGGGACAGTCTCAAGATCCAACGCGCCGAGCTGTCTTGCAAGAGGAGACTGGCCGACAACGAAAATTCGCGATTGAGCGCGATAAATTGCTCAGCGAGATCAGACACCTCCCTGGTTTCGAGCGATTCCTGCTTCACAAAGACTTTTCCCAGCTTCGCGCTTTCGCTCATTCTGGCCCGATCGTCATACTCAACGCTGCAGAAACTCGTTGCGATGCCTTGATAGTTCTTGAAAACGTGGATCATGTCATTCACGTCCCACTTTCTCATTTCACTCTCAAGCAAGTATTTGATCATCAAGACCTTCTGAAAAAATTCCTTCGGCAAGCTCGCGTCATTCGTTCTGAAAGAGATGGGCAAAGTGTACCATGGGACCATAGTGGTTGGGAATCCTTCTTAGCGCCATTGTGGAAGTGCATCGTTAAACCTGTCCTGGATGCACTAGCGTTCTCGGTATGTCACGATATATGACTTCGATTACAGCTTATCTGCTCACTGGAATCTTCAAACAGTTACCGGGAGATATATCACGCATTTTTTGGTGCCCGACAGGCCCTCTCACATTTCTGCCTCTCCACGCAGCTGGTTTTTATGACAACGAGTTCGAGGGAGCTGGACACAAAGTCTTTGACTTTGTCGTCTCGTCATACATTCCCATTCTTGCTATTCTTGCGCTCGAGCCGAACGTCTCTTCAGTCTCCCAGGATCTTCATCTGCTTGCTGTTCGCCAGCCCTCATCAGATGGCAATGGTCAACTTCCAGGCGTTGCACCTGAGATGAGACACATAAACGACGTGATTAAGGGTGCTCCTTTGGCACGCACCACCATCCTGGAACCTTCCAATGGCACAGTCAAGGAAGTACTCGACCTGATGAAAAACGCCGATTGGGTCCACTTTGCTTGCCACGGAATCCAAGATACAGCCAATCCGACAGAGAGTGGTCTTTGTCTTGCGCACGGACATCGCTTGCAAATATCAGATATCATCGCACTGTCGCGTCCCCGCAGAGGTCTTGCCTTCTTGTCTGCATGCCAGACTGCCACTGGCGACGAGGTTCTGTCCGACGAGGCCGTTCATATCGCTGCAGGGATGTTGTTTGCAGGTTACGGTGGAGTGATTGGAACGATGTGGTCAATCAGCGACAGAATTGCGCCGGGAGTGGCGAGGGATGTTTATGCACACCTGTTTCGGAAGGGGACGAGGCCGGATTATCGGGATGCTGCACTAGCGCTGCACGAAGCGGTTAGGTGTCTTCGTGAGGATGACGTTTCGTTTTCCGACTGGGTTCCGTTTGTCCACGTAGGTCTTTGAATGTTCGTTCCTGTTACCGGACTATCATCGTACGAAATTGTTGCTTGTTGAGATGTATTATTACAGTCGTGGTTTATGATCCATCGTGCAACGTAGTTCTTTGTCTGGCATGATACCTAGTTTGGTGAAGATCAATGCCTCCCAAATTGATTGTCTTGTGCTGTGTCTTTTGACACGTAAAACGCATGTACATTTTCTCTAGCTTTACCATGACAAGTACAAACAACGATCAGGCTTGCACTCTTGCATCATTAAACTTGGACGAAGGCACCTGGTTCGACGATGAGCACACCCTGAGACGACAACGCTGTGACCCATCTTCTGCCAGCGGCTCTTCTGGCAACATACATTCGTGCGGGGGATTAACGCACAAGGAGGCAGTGATGACATGCGTCGCGACGGCCAGCGCAATGAAAATGGAGGCAAGACATGCCAATATGATTAACACTGAGAGGATGGGCGTCTGAGGCAGCGGAGAGTGAGGCCGATGCTCTTTTATACGCTTGGCTCTCCATCTGAAACAGTTTCCAGAATATGCTCGTCACTCGGGACCAAATGGAGTTGTCGCCCCAAGCCTGCAAAGTACAGACTGCAGCTGTTTTTCATGGGGGACATTCCTGTCGGAGGTAAGACCCGAGTAGGTCAACGCAGCATACAGGTTAACCCCCGAAAGGATGAGGAGCGTAAGACAAAACAACCTTGCTCTTAGTCCTCTTCCCTCAGAATTCTGGGTCTCACATTCTATGTCGCAAGTCTTTTGACTGTACTCAATTGAACCAGCACTGACGCGAAAACCCAACAACTTCATTGAGAGGCCAAACATTGTACAAGGGGGAAATGGCCGAAGAGACGTGAGATTCCTGTTCGCTTCACAAACTGGGTCCCCCGTCGACGTAACTCAGGGGGGGGAATGCCCTTGGGCCAACTGCATACACCAGCGACCTTGTGCTCTGTACCCTGTAATGTCGCGAGTCAGACGATGCCGACGGATGCACGTGGCAGCTTTGAATTACTCACCCACACGTAGCAACACATCTCGTAGGGACACTTTCCAGTCGGATGCTTGACCAGCAGCTTGCAGTCGGTTCCGCCCCACTCTCTTGGGTACTGGTCATGTGCAAAAGTCAGCATGGCTCATCGCAGACATTATGGCACGCTCTGCACAAGAGAGCCATCCTGGCAGTATAATTCTGTGCATTTAGGAGGGGAGGCAGATGGCGTCACGTGCGTTGCAACAAATAGCACAATGAGAATGGAGGTAAGACGTGCAAACATGATCAAGACCCAGAGGATTGGTACGTTGTGGTAGCTGGGTAATGTCGGTGCCGTTTTGTACATTTGGCTCCCCTGTTTATGCACACGCTGAATGGAATTATGTTTCAAAGAACAGATCCAAGTTTGCTGCGCTTCAACCAGACAGCCAGTGTAAGATGAGCCTGAAACATAGTTAGGAATATCGAAATAATTTAATAAGAGAACGTATGACCAAGGAAATCATTGGTCTTGATCGACGAATGTATAATCATCAAGCTATATTCCTACCCCATACGCCAAGGGCTTGGAAGTTTGGTGCAAGCCCGGGGTCAGCGAACTCCAAGTTTTGACTTGCTGAATCAATTACCTCGCGTTGTCTCAATTCCATCAGCCCATGGAATCCTGACTTGAAGTGTTCGGCAGCCGAGGAGTCACCTTGCCAAGAAGGTGGAGCAACTACATACCATGTGCCTTCCATGCTCCCGGTGATCCGGTGATGCCCGAAAGGCAATAGCGAATATTGTTTTACTTGCTAGATTCAACCCTTCTATCAGCGCTTGACCCTACGCCACAGACATTTGACCGAGTTGTGGGCTCGATTCCTCACCTTTCCACTAACTCCAGCATGCATATATGCATGCTTATATTGTCGCACTGATGCGATTGTCCGGCTGGTGCAAGTTCCCGGGTCGAACGCCCAAGGCCAACATTGTGCCCCGTTTGAGATGGAGAGCGAAATTGTCCAAATCCGGGTCCTGGAAACACGGCTGCTGCGAATGTTGCACAAAAGAGTGAGACGACTCATCGTTAAAGCGAGCAAGCATTGACATCAGGGATCGATCTTGCTCTCAGTCAATGTCACATGTTGTGCTTGTATTGACCACCTCAATACTTTGGCTGGGCAGCTCGGTTAGCAGAAAGCCCGAGGCAAACGAGAAACGTGTAAAACGTGATGGAGATGATGGCAAAGATCTGGTCATTTTATAATAACAACGTCTCAGCAGAACCCAATTTGCCTGACGAGGCCACTCATGTTGCTGCAGGGATGTTGTTTGCAGGTTGGTGGGAACGATGTGGTCGATCAGCAACAGAATTGGGCCAGGAATAACTAGGGACGTTTATGCACACCTGTTTCGGGGACGCTGTACTGGCGCTGCACGAAGCGGTTAGGTGTCTTTGCGAGAACGACCGCGTGTCGCTTTTCGACTGGGTTTCGTTTGTCCACATTGTTCGTTCCTGCTATCGCACCAATCCATAACTTGCTGAGAGAGACCACTGTTTCTAAGCAGCGGGGCTCACGTAGTTGTCTCACCATGACTGAATGTGAGATGGATGTTCATAGGTTGACCTGGTTATGGAACGGGACGACGGGGTTGTTCGCTCGGTCAGCTAGTCGGTGTATGCGAGCAGCGAATTGGAGGAAGACGATGAAGTGGACGAAGCAAATAGTTGAAGGAGGAATTGAGTGAGTTGGCGGATATTGAGGATGCTTCGGACTCTGCGCTGTGTGAATACCGATGAGCCGATGACGAGGAATAATTTGTGTACCCGTGCCATGATCCAACTCTACGTATGTCACCTATGGTTGACCCGCACCTGGTGTCTTTTGGTTTGAAAGTCAACCGTTTCCAGTGGTCGTTTGCGCTTGAGAGCCATGCATGCAGTTCGTCTTGGTTCGGCCAAAGGACTTGTTTTCTCTATTGGGAACCCGGACTGTATGTAGAGTTAAGACTCCAGTCGTAGTGGTACGAGGCTGTATTCACCTGTATGTAGAGTTATGTAAGACTATGTACAGGTGAGTAAGAGATATAAGCTAAGTAAGTAGAAAAGGAACATACCTCCAGTCGTAGTGGTGCGAGACTGGAGGAGAAGAAATGTGTAGAACGCGTGTTACCGCGGTCGATGTCCAAAGAAAGGAAATAAAAAGTGTAGGGTAAGGATAGGTAAAGCGTACGGTTGGTCTGATCTCCAACATTCTCGACAAGTGTTATCGCAGTGTTGACATGCTCATCTATACGACCTCCATGTAGATAATTCCACGATAAAGTTTCTGGATCTCGAGCGAAGACCTAACCTTGTAAAAGTCCGACGTTGGTCCGACGCGCGACTTCAACTTGAACTGTCCTGTCTGTGCCTCGATCTCGAATACATTCTATCCTGTGAGCTGCCGAGTGTCATTCAGAGACCAATGTTAATCCTTGGTTCTTGTTGTTAGTGTACCACATATCCCGTATGCTATTTGTAATGAACTATAAGCTCAGTCGAACGTAGTGAAACGACTGTATTATGTACCTAATGAACTATAAGCTAGGGTACATGTTAGCGAGGACTATAACGAGTGTAAGTGAATGCATACCTCAGTCGAACG
>JBBPMK010000612.1:0-12343 GCA_038090295.1 Boletus semigastroideus | reverse complement strand
TGACTCAAATAGTATAATTCCGGTGGGCATTACCATTAGTGGTTGACGCGACCGAGGGTGGCCGAGACTGGACACTAAGTAACTCAAATTCTCGCTCGGTGTCAAGTCGTGTGAAAAAGACAGTAAAGTCTAAAACTAGGTCTCACACTGTTTGTTCGTGTCATGCTTTTGTTCCCGGAACACTGTGGATGATTACTTGGGCCAGATACACAGTAGGTACCCATGTTACGAACTTGAAAATAGACACAATGCACCCCGCAACAAACTAGTTATCTGTAAAAAGCCAGGCAGATCCGCATCGAACCTATGGCATGCCGCATGTCAACGCACCTCCCGACCACGAAAAAAAGAAACCACCCACCACACCCAATTCTCCTTCGAAAGCTGCCCGTGCCCAGTCCCGCACGGACCTTTGCAACTTCTCGTCCGGAATTGCATAATTATACCGAAAGAGCGTCGTCTGCAGCGGGTAATAGTCGCAGTCGTACCCATTCAGAGCCATCCCGTTGGAGAGTACCATCTGCCACCCGTTCAACAAGACGGGATCAAACGTCAACGGCGCAGAAGCACGGCTCAGCGGCGGCCGTGTTTGGACGCCGGTCTGGTCGAGGGGGACCACCCAGGTGTGCTTGTCGCCCACCTGTCGCACCTGGTTCAGCAAGAACGGCGACTGGCTGGGGTTTTCCATGGCGTTCCAGGGTGGGAGGAAATAGATGCGCCAACCGCACTGCACGTATTTTTCGACGGCCTCCGGCTTGTGGCGCGAGCTGGGCAAGCCGAGCGCGCTCCGATATTCAAACGTCGCGGCGGGATAGAGCGCATACGCCGCGTCGGACGAGATAAAGTTCATGACACATGCTTGAGCACACGTGTCAACGACACGCGCCAACAGTCGACCAGAACAAGCGAGACGGACGTACTGGAATGGAATCCGAGAATGCATTCGACCGGGGACGAGCTCGCTTCGATGATTTGTACGGTCAACGATTGCTCAGGACCGGTCTTTTTTTTCAAAGGACCAGACGGCGTTGGCGCCGGTCATGGGGTACGCACGCTCGGTAAATGCTTCGAGGACGATCCGTTGGGAGGTGCCGTCCCAGGTGTCCGTGATGGCTTTCTTCCAATCCCTTTCCTGTGAATCGCGAGGAACATACTGGTACCCTTGAGTTTCTAGGAGGAACTGGGCAACCTCGCGCGAGTGGCCGGGGTGGGTATAAAGGTCGAGGTCGGCCTCGGGGTAAAAAGACCTGTCAAGAAACTGGAGGACGTTTGAACCGGATATGAGGGTGTTTGTTCTGGCCTGGAGAGAGCGAAACGCGATGGGATCTGTAAAGTATCTGGAAAGATGGCGGTTGACGTTGAAAGCTCTGTTCTTGAACGCGGCCACGGCCGAGTGCGCAGCGCGACAAGTCAACGCGACCCGGACGAGAGAACGGGACGAGAGACAAGCAAATACGAGGTCGTAAATGGGTGCGCGAGAAAACAGATCGTCGACGTCCATAGAATGACAAGAGACAAGTCACGGGTGTTATTATTTATTCAAAAAGACCCCGACAAGCGATCGACCACTGAAACGAGTCCACAGGACCTGCTACATACGATGTACAAGCCGGTCGTACACTAGAAAAAGGGGAGGGGGGTATACGGACAAGAAAGATCCACGCTGAGACCGGCAGAACGAAACAAACGTCTAAGAGCGATGCTCATAGAAAGCAAGGGGTGCGACAAAAAGAGGGCAAAACGACAAGACCCGCCTGTGTCGGCCCACAAACACGGGCGAACCAGCTCATGTTCACATCTCGTCGCAATAGGGAAGAGCGGTCGGAGCAGGGGTGGCGGTTGCAGGGATGACTGAACCCGGCAAGGTACCACTGGCGGGGGGAGGGGGCACCACGACGTTCGAGGCGGTGCAAACGACCTGTTTATGACCGACATCATTCTGGGTCGCAACGCGACAAGAGGGAAAAACACTGACCTCGCCGACGTACAAGTTATCGCAGGCCGCATCAAGCTGAGGGTTGTTGGCGTAAAAGATGGTGCCGTTGATGTTGGCGTTGTAGGCGATTTGGTCGCAGTCGTCGCCGAGCTGAACGACATAGGTGGTCGTGCAGTCCTCGTCTTGCCAGCCGAGACAGATAGAAGACCCAGGGTTCAGGTTGTCGCAGCCGGCGTCAATGGTGCCCTCGTTGACAACGGCGAGTTGGTAACTGGGGGTAGGAAATGAGTATGCAGGTACGAGACAAACCAAGACACGGACGTCGAGACTTGTTGTGCGGCAGAGATGCCGTCGCAAATATCGCCGTTCTGAACGGTGTAGGTGCGGGTGCAAGTCTGGGCCGAGACGACTGCGAATCTTAGGGTGAATTCGGGATTGCAGACAAAAAAAATAAGGAAACGTACATCGGGCGATGATTGGGAGGAGGAGGAGGAGAGCGTACATGGCGAAAAGAGCGAATGCAAGTCAAAGGGAAGGACGAGGACAAGGACAAGGACAAGGAAAGAGAGTGAACCGGGAATTAGTTTGAAACTGATTCGCCGAGTTTTTATCTATGACGCTATGGTTACCAAAAACAAAAATAAATTATTATTATTTATATTATTACGTTAGCGGACTGCCCCTGGTTGCATGTTCCCCTTGCCAAAAATTTGGCTCAGTGCAGCGTACGCGGCTTCGTGCGGTGCAGGATGGATCGCATCAACCGTGTGCAGATGGATCAGTCCGCTCACAGGCGAGAATCCGTACGTCGAATCTCTGGCGGTGAATGAGATCCCCATGCCACCTCTGGGAATCGGAAACGGACTCACACTTGCCATTCTGCACGACTACCACTCACACGGGTCGTCCCATGCACGGTGACGCCCGCAAAGAGGCTTTTTTCGCGTCTTCGTGGCGGCGACACAGCCAGCTTGCGCATCTCGACGCGCAGATCGCCGTAAAAGGTCTTCATCGTGTGGCGAACAAAGACGGACGACGCCATGTACAACGCGAGCCCTGATGTGGTTTCAGGGGGACATTTTTGTTGCCGCGGGCAACGTCACACACGCACCTTCGAGCGACAGCGTTCTCGGAAAGGGGGGCGGCAAGGCAACGGACGGCGTGTACGTCAGACGTATGGCAGGGCTATATATACTCTCAACAGCAACGTCCTGATCGACGTGCGAGACGAGCCCACACTGGAAAAAGTCTGGTAGCGTCCGTTCGAGGATGTAGATCGCACGTCCTGGAGCACGGGTTCATGCGCGTCAATATGAGGTGCAAGTCCGGACCCTACCCGTTCGAATCTCCCACTCAAGGTCGGAAATCTGCGTGTGGTCGTCGTGACGTGGGGGCGGTGGTGGTGGACCACTGGACATGGAGAGGTGGGGATGGAGCAGTGAATAACGTCTAGTAGCTACACGCAACTTGAACATGATGATGATGATGACTGTACGAGTACAAGTTTGGATCTGGCCAAAAGGCTAACACAAACAAGATTACTCACTTAGACTTGTTCGAGGTAACCTTGGACGATGAGATGTTCAATGTCTGCTCGTCTGACCATGAACCGCTGTCCTTTCTGAAAGTCTATGCTCCCCAGCTCGGTCTGAATCACCCCACAGTCGCGCACGACCCGCACGAGCACATGGAGATCTTTAGGTACTTGTGTGATGCTCGCCGTAATGTCCAGCTCGTTCGAAAACCCTGCCCGATAGTCCATCACAGACCCGCCGTACTCGCGCAGAAAGTCCACTTCGTGCGGTGACAACTTGCTGCGCACGTCCGGGTTGCTCAGCAGGTGCGGGAGCGCACCCCCGACCGACCAGTACATGTCCCGCAGACGATCCAGCCGGTGCTTGTGATACGCCAGCAGACACCGCTTGTTGCGCAGAATCGCCGTCTGGTAGATGAGCATCGCTGGCGTGACGTCCGGCGCGTCGCAGAGTCGGTCGAGCTCGCGCTGTTCCCTCAGGATCGATCGCACGAGCTCGCCGTTGTACTTGAGCAGCAGCTCGTTGGCCGTCGAGCGACGAGACTCGAGCACGAGCTGCGTCGCGAGATCCCCGTACTGACGCGTCTCTGCCATGTTCGTCGTCTGACCTCAACCACGATGTCGCAAGACTCCCAGGACATCGAGACCGCCACCGTGACCACCGTCGCGATACAACCAGACAACAAAACTCGCCGCTACGATCGCCAGCTTCGGTGCGTTCTTTACTAGATCTCTAGTACACTACTCACCGCGTTCAGTCTCTGGGCAGCGAGCGGTCAGTCCGCCCTCGAGGCTGCCCGCGTCCTCGTCGTCTCTGGTCGGGCCACGTCCACCTCCATCCTCAAGAACCTCGTCCTCCCCGGCATCGGACACTTCACCATCCTCGATCCAGACACCGTGTCCCATGCAGACGCGGGAAACAACTTTTTCTTGCAAGGCTTCGACAGCATCGGAAAGAACAGAGCCACCGAGGTCGTACAGCTCCTCGCAGAGCTCAACGACAGCGTCGAGGGCCACGCAGACACCAGAGCCCTCGACACCGTGCTCGACACCGACCTCGCCTGGCTCGCCTCCTTTACCATCGTCATCGCACACAACCTCGACGCTGCCCTCTTAGAACGGCTCGCCTCCTTTCTCTGGAGCGACCCTTCCCGCCCCCCGCTCGTCGTCGTGCGCTCTGCCGGCTTCCTCGCCGACTTCTTTATCCAGCTCCACGAGCATACCAGTATGCATCGTATTCCTCACTGACGTCGTCACCTGAAAGACTCCCCCCAGTCATCGACAGCCATTCCGACAATCTGCCATCGCTTCGCATCGACAAGCCTTTTCCAGCGCTACGCGATCATGCGTTAGCCCTCGACTTTGACTTGATGGACCCCACCGAACACGGTCACATCCCATACGTCGTCATCCTCGTCCGCGTCCTCGAAGACTGGAAGGCATCCGTACGTCCCCCATCCCATCCCCGCTTCGTACTCGCTCATGCATACGCTCCACACCAGCACGACGGGCGTGCGCCAAACTCGCCCGAGGAACGGCAAGAATTCAAGAAACTCATCCTCGCGAAAAAGATCAAGGCCGACGAGGAGAACTTTGACGAGGCCGAGGCCCAAGCATACCGCAGTTGGACAGAGACCAAGGTAAGCATCGCAACCCCATGCATGTATGCGTTTCCCCACCCACACCAACCCCGCCAGGTGCCGTCGGAGATCGCCGCGCTATTCAAGGATCCCGCGATAGCGCCGGAAGCGCTCCGCCAGAACCCCTCTCCGTTCTTTCACCTCCTCGCCGCGCTCAAAGAGTTCACCGATCAGTCCGAAGCGCACACACTCCCGCTGACGTCCACATTGCCGGACATGAAATCCGACACGGCCAGTTACATCCATCTCCAGCGCCTCTACAAGGCCCGCGCAGAAGAGGAGAAGCAGGCGTTCAAGAGCCACCTCCGCGCACCCGTCGACCATGCGCTCGTGGACCTGTTTGTCAAGAATGCACACGCTCTGCAGGTGTTCCGGGGTAAACCCTGGGGCGCGTTCGATCAGGACAAGGCCGCGTTGGGTACGTGTCGACGTTCGTATTCTGACACGGTCTCGCGTTGACATGTGCGTGCCTGGATCTGCAGCGGACGCGCTGGCAGCTCAGTCGAAGGAAACGGCTACGCATCTCGCCTTGTCCGCCTTGTTTGCGCTGCAGGGCAATCGTCCCGGGTCGTCTCCGACCATCGACGCGCTTCGCGCAGAGGTGCAGCGTCTCGTGGGCGACGGCGTCGACTTGCCTGAGGAGCTCGACGCTGCCATTGGCGAGCTGTACGTGTTTCCCTTGTTTTCATGCTCTGCTTGCTCATGCTCTGCGCGTTGCCAGCGCGCGCGCGCCGTCTGCAGAGCTGCCCAACACGGCAGCCTTTCTCGGTGGCATGGTCGCACAAGAAACCATCAAGGTGATCACGAAACAATACGTCCCCGTCAAGGGCTACTGCGTCATCGATCTCGTAGATACTTGGACGGGCGTGGTCGGTGCATGAAAAAAGGGGGATGCACGATATACAAGTACGACAAGTAGAATACAAGGAGCAAGCAAGGCATTTTGTACACTGTAACAGGAGCGGATGCAATACTGTTGGTCTCGTTGGATGGTTTTTGTCGCATTCTGCTGGGACGTGACGATGTCTGCTGCGCGGTGTGCCAGTCTGGCCATGCGTATCATTCAATGAGGGACGTAAACGAATCACCCGTAGCGCGTAGCCTGAGGGTGACTTCCGAGATGCTATCGTCGTTGACGATACGCGGTTCACAGGGCATACATGTACTTACAATGGGCAAAAATGCTGGCATCCGCCTGTCAACGATGGCAACGGATGGCAAGCAACCACACACCACTCTCAGGTTCGTGGTGCCATAAACCTGTCGGATAGATCATGTCCGGTTTGACGTTTGCCCCTGCGAGCCGCGTACCATGAATTGACTGTCCGCCACGCCTGCGCAGCCCTCAGAAGCATCGCCACCGTACCTATCGGGCCCTCGCGTCACTATGTCCGGACGTATGTATGTACATACGTCCACACCCGTCAGCGGCACCCATGAAACGCGCTCTTGACCATCGACCCGAACGTCCGCTCTCAACTGCGCATCCGACCACGTCGGCAACGGCTCGACGATCTCGGCCGTCAGGTCGTCCAATGTGCCTTCTTGCATTATCTTGAACGTGTACTTGAGCGTCTCTATGAGCATCGTCATGTCTGGACAGCGACACATCGATCGTGTTCCCTCTTTTTGATAGTGAATGACGCAAGAAGTGGCGGACGAACCAATGTCGCCTGGCGAATCGAGAGCGTCGCCAGATCGATCTCGAGCGGATCAAACACGGAAGTCGAGGTGGCTATTTTTATATCATGGGTATGTACCAAAAATCATGGTCGACGACATCGATCGTCACCCTCGGACGCAGGAACGGAGAGACTCGCCGTGCCGCGACTCCAAGCATGCTGCAAAAACACGGACAGTGTGTAATGCTTGGCGTTTTCCTTGGCACACCCCACGTGCGTGTATGCTGAGTCCAGCAAGCGTTAGCGTCGTATCCAAGTATGCAAGATGGAAAGAGAATAATCTCCAATTGTGCGATGCCATCGTTTTCGAGCTAGGCTCGTTGCAGATCATACCATTGTTTATACGGCGAGTGCTTGATGGTCGGATCTTGCAGCGCTCGGTCCAGCGATGCAAGCATACGCTTCATCGTGCCTGCGGGGATGAACGTCGAATCAGGCAGGAAAACGAGCGAGGAGAGCGTGCTGCTGAGCATTCCCCGTCGCGTCTCTATGTGTTCCCGGGGACGCGCCTGCTCAAACGCTTCAGACGACAGGTCGTCCGCAGTGGCGTGGTGCCTGTGAAGCTCTGCACACATTGTCACCATAAAGTGGTCCTGTCAAGACACGTTAATCATCGACGACAAAAGATGAAAGCCAGCTACCTGCACGTTTTCTCCACACCAGGTAGATCCACCTTGAGCGGTATCTTAAGCTTTCGTAGAATGTTTGGGTTCCCAATGCCTGAAAGTTAACCCCATCAGACTCATCCATGTCACGAAACACATCCTCCTACCAGACAGCTCCAGAATCTGCGGCGTCTGAAGTGCACCTGTCAACAAGAATGATTACAATCCTCTCAAAGTGCAGTTTGGTAACTGACCCGCAGAAATAATCACTTCGCGGCGCACGGACGCAGAAAAGAGTTGACCCGAGCTATAAAACTCGACATCCACCGCACGCAGAAGCTCGTCCTTGCCGTCTGACATCACCACTCTGGAAGCATAGGCTCCCGTGAGACAGACAATATTGGGTTGACTGGAAACACGATCGTAATATGCCTGACGCCATTGAAATCAGTCTGCGCGTCTTTGTCGATGACCGGCATGGCGCACGTTGGTGCTATAACTCCGAGTGTTCGTCTGTGGATCGACCGAGGCGGTGTACGTCCAGACACCAATCACATTACCCGATGCCTAGTCTCTGTGAGTACATAGACAACAAGCCACGATTGAACGCACCTCCGAGGGGTTCGTCGCCACGCCTAGCTTGTTCATCATGTTAAAGAACGACAGTACGAGATCATAGTAGTAGCTATATGCAGTCGTCTTCACATACCCATGTCTGCAAGCACGTTCCAGTACGCGCCGCCGTACAAACGACTGGACATACCTCCCATGGTTATGCTCGACATTATCTGCATTGTGTAACTTGGCATAGTCTGGAGGTGGTGTCCATACCTCCGCGGCTTTGACGGCGTCCCGGATGACGTTCCAGTCCCAACCTGGTTGCGATCAATGTTTGTTCGATGCAACCAACTTCCCACGTCTCGACAGCCTCTCACCTGTGATGCCCAACTTCTCCCAGTCTATATATATATAACCATTGTCCGAAATGAGTTGTCAAAGTCTGCAAGACACGTGCACGCGCTATTGAATTCTATTCTCGAACCCCTGTTTCATTGTTCTCGTTGTGGCCAACCTCGATCATAAGCTACAAAAGACGGACCTCGTATAAGCCATGTAGTTCAAGGCAGATGTGCCTCCGAGGAGTTTACCCCGAGGGAGCGGGATCCTGCGGGTTATCGGCCAGCGTCTGAGGCTTGGTCGAGAACGACCAGTCATAGTCGGGCTCTGCGCGTCGCCCCGTCAGAGAGCAGGGTATGGGTGTACAAGACAGGGAAAAGACGGACTGTCGAGTGGCTTTCCAATCATTCCTTTGGATTCTCAGTTGGACGGAGACACGGTGTAGTCATCGCACTACGTACCCGGCAAGAGAATCATTTCAGCGTCCCTTCTCGGACCGGCTTCGATGACACCGACCCGCACTTGCGGGTCGGTGGATAGCCTGGTACGAATGTCCAGAGACTCCTGATTGAAAATGGGGAAAGCCACCTACAAGGACGCCAACGCCAATCCCGTATTTCCACCCCCTTGTCCAATGCTTGTGTTTGCCAAACGTCCACAGAGACGCTAGAATTGCTCACCGACAACGATATAATCAAACGTTTGTTGTGCGAATGCCGCTGCGGCTGCCATGTTCAAGCAACGAATAGAACCAGGGCATCATGCGAACTGGCATATTTATACCCACGACGATACCCGTACCTGTGGTGACCCGTACCCCCGGCGAGTTTGGATACCCGTCTCGTGACCGTCATGCAGTTTGAAAAATATCTCCATGAACAGGATGTATACAATGAACGAGGTGCAACATTGTACATTCTATTCATGGAGACATACAACTAGGCGCCGAAATGAATATAAAGAATCCGTTGATCCAAAGGTATGCAAACTATCGACGGTTTGCCTGGCTCGACTATAGCGGTCAGGTCGACCAGACCAGATGCTATGGGTGCTGTGTGTGAAATGACGCGACATCGTCTAGCGTGAGCATAATGAGATTGAGAACATCGAGGACAACCTACTAGGAATCTTGGGCAGGGCTGTTGGAATTCAGCCTCGCGCATAATTACGTAATATTCGAATTACTTAATTACGCCGACTCTATGTGTCCACTTGGGCTTTATACCGTCGTCATTCGTGTCTGTTATGCCCCGTCCTCTGTGCCCAACCGTTCTGATTTCAACAAGGGCATGTTGATTACACCGGGACCTTTGATAGTGCTCGATTCTGAGAGAAACTGCCAAGGACATCTCTAGATTCCTCGCGGTGAATCACCGGTGACGCAAACGACATCGAGCGCGGGCCTGTCTGTATGCTGTATGCATATGGGAACTTGGACTTGGGCCCGGCGACTTGGTAGGGATAAACTTTGTCCCAAACTTCGCGTCGGCCGTGTCCGGCCGTAGCATCCCCCCCTTACTCGACATATCAGGAATCCAGCTTTCGCCCTCGTGCAGATATAACCCTGGGGTAAGAAGGGCTTGGCCCGTCTTTGGGCCTTTAATCACCACATCTCACCTCCCTCCGTCGCATTGCTCAAATGGTGGTCGACCTAAAAAGCTACACCTCTCCTCAGATGAAACTCGTAAATGAATTTTGTCGGTCACTGGAAGAAGGGGACTTGAACTCCCTCGCGAAAACCTTTCACAAGGATCTTCGCCATGTCACTTTTCCAAAATCTCTCGGCGTGCCCCTAAAAAACAGAGACAGTTGTCTTGCAGCATTCACGGAACACTTCAGTGGCAGCGCCCCCCTCCAGATTGTGAAGGCGAGTTATATTGGTTGCCACTCAACACTTAATCCTCACGTGGGCCAAATGCTCTTGTAGAGTATCTACCACTCTGTCGCGGAAGCTCCAGGGGTGGTTGTGATTCATGTCCGTACCTCTATTCATCGAGGTTAACATCGTGCATCCCTACTGATCTGAGTAGCGTACCACAACCTTTAGGAAAGGCTTGACTGGGAAGAACGAGACAGACGAGGCAATCTACACCTTAGAGTTCGCTTCCGACGAGGATGGAAGTCTGAAGATGAAGGAGATGCGACAGTTTAGTGACGTCACAAAGCGCTTTGTCATGTACCCGGATATCAGCAAGTAGTCCTATGATCCTTATTGGAACGTGATGCTATAACGTAGAGTTAAGACTCCAGTCGTAGTTGTACGAGACTGTATTCTCCTAGACAGAGGGTAAATACTGTACTAGGTAAGTAAGGAATGAATGTGAGAGGTGGGATAATAGCTCACCACTCGACTGTGGTGACTGGAGGAAAGGTGAATGAACGGACGGCGCGTCGAGTAAATAATCATCACAGTAACGTAGGTCTGGATCTCCAACAGTCCTAGCAGTTCCGTGTGAGCAATGTAACATTCTTCATTGGCACTTTCTGCTTCAGCAGAACTTTAAAAAAAAATTGTATGTATGTGAAGGAACATTTACACTAACTTTGAAATATTGGAACAGTCAACTCTCATCAAATGACCAGTTGAAGAATAAGGAAGCACAGTGGCATGGAAATCCTCAACTCTCCTCCATCAAGATTGGCCAAATAGAAGGAGTCAGGGACCCCAGGCTCAAACCCTAACTCACAGGCAAGTACAACAAGTAGAATACACAAGAAAAGGGTGTAATAGTGTCACGATCGTTGGTCTTGTGAGAGGGTTTCTGTCGCTTTCTGCCGTGACGTGATGATGTCTGCTGCACGATGCGCCACTCTGGCCATATGCATGGTTAGGTTCTCATTCGATGGAGGAGGTAATCCAATCACCCATAGAGCGTCGCCTGAGGGTGGCTTCCGAGATGCTATCAGAGCCAACAAGGAATACGTCGTTCACGATTCACCAATAGATCAATCGAGGGCATACATGGACTTACGATGGGCAAAATGCTTGCGTCCGCCTGTCAATGAAACTCGACACGTCAGCGAATCGCAAGCAACCAGACGCTTCAAACACGCACCACTCGCAGATTCGTGGTGCCGTAAACCTATTGAACAAATATCATTATGCATGTACAGTATGTCCGTTCGACTGTGGGCCGCGTACCTTGAGCTGACTGTCCACCACGCCATGCGCAGCCCCCGCAAGCATCGCCGCCGTACCTATCGGGCCCCCACGTCAATATGTCAGAATGTATGTACATACGTCCACACCCGTCAGCGGCACCCACCAATCTGATGAAACGCGCTCTTGACTATCGACCGAACATACCCTCTCAACTGCACATCCAACTACGTCAGCAACGGCTCGACGATCTTGGCCGTCAAGTCGCCTAACGCGCCTTCTTGCATCACCTTGAAGGTGTACTTGAGCGCCTCGACGAGCATCGTCATGTCTGGCAACGGCAAATGGATTAGCAATTTTTTTCCCCCTCGAATAACGAAATGACAGAGACGAACCAATGTCACCTGGCGAATCGAGTGTCGCTAGATCGATCTCAGGCGGATCAAACACGGAGGTCGAGGTGGCGTGAACCTGTGTATGTAATGAGGTCATGGTCAACGGACCCGGGAGGGGGAGAACACGCGAGGTTTACCTTGCCGCAGCTCCAGGCATGCTGCAAAACCGCGAACAGCGTGTAATGCTTCGCGTTTTCCTTGTTACCCCCCGCGTGTGTGTATGCGGCTGAGTCCAAAGAGCGTCAGCCTCGCATCCAAGTATGTAACACATCAAGCGGGCATAGGCGTACATGGAAGGAAAAAGATTTCCAATTGGGCGACGCCATCGTTTTCGAGCCAGGCCCGTTGCAAGCTATACCTTTGTTTGTACGGCGAGTGCTTGATGGTCGGATCTTGCAGCGCTCGATCCAGCGATGATCGTATCTGGGGGGATGAACGTCGAATCAGGCAGGAAAACGAGCGAGGAGAGCGTGCTGCTGAGCATTCCCCGTCGCGTCTCTATGTGTTCCCGGGGACGCGCCTGCTCAAACGCTTCAGACGACAGGTCGTCCGCA
>JBBPMK010000611.1:0-12344 GCA_038090295.1 Boletus semigastroideus | reverse complement strand
CGTTCACTGTCACAAAAACACATACCCCCTGGTTAGGATTCGAAGGTGCTCAACATGGCTTTGCTTTGGAAGCACACAAAAGTCATGATCAAGTCCACCAGTCCTTGGAAGATGCTAGAGAACGTATGAAAAAACAGACAGACCATCTCCGATCCGACACCCCTAAATACCTAGTTGGTCAGAATGTTTGGCTCTCTACCGAACATCTGAGACTACCATATATGGCACAAAAACTCACACAATGATGGATTGATCCTTATGTTATCTCTGCGCTTTTGCCAAATGCAGTCACTCTCACACTCCCCACATCTATTTGAATTCATCCGATGGTTAATGTCTCATGCATCAAACCTTATCGCGATTCACTTCCAGGTCAACCATCATTACAACCAGATGCAATTACCATCGATGCTGAGGGATCTGAAGAGTTCGAGGTCAATTATCTAGCAGGTAGTTGGGTAACTCCATTGGGTTTAGAATACTTAGTGCATTGGAAGGGATGGGATGAGACGGATCGCACGTGGGAACCAGAGGCTCACCTTGCCCATGCGGCTGAAGCAATCAAGTCATTCTGTCGTCGTCATCCTGGAGCCCCTCGTCGCATGTGTGGTATCACTTTGGATTTTATGAATTTCCTTTTTCGTCCATTTGGACCTGAGCATGGTACTCCCTTTTTTGTGACTCACCTGGAATACGAGTCCCTAGGGGGGGGGTAGTGTTACAAACTCACCCTCAAACCCTACACTTTACTACTCAAACCCTACACATTACTACACTTTCCTTATCCTACATAAGTCGTGAGTTCAAATCTCACACATGACCTTTCTTTTCTCTTTCTTTTTCAGGTCACGTGACATGAGTCCAGACCATGACATTATGATAACATCATTGCCATAGTAACCATCTTTTACCATGTCAACCATCATTCATTATAGTAACCATCAGTTGCCATCTCTACCATCTTGTGCCCTAGCAACTGATCTGACTTATCTTATTTCAAACTCCCCTTTAACCTTATCTCATACATGTATAAGTAGTAGACAGACTGGGTATTTGCCCCCCAGTCTAATCCACTTCGTTATTCAAGCATCTCTTGCTTTGAGGCCTAGTGTGAGGATTACCACCATCTTGTCTCATATCTTTACTCACCAGTGCTTGAGCGTGCGCTGCAAACATTAGCTATATTTGAGTGCACAACAGCTAGTTTGCCACAAATGTGCTTGTCTGGGTGATGTAGGGCAAAGGGCTGAGCGGCACACATTGCCATCATTGCTTCTAGGCCCATTAGGTAAGCATGTCTAGGATGGTGGAGGCATGTAGGAGCTTCCCATATAGTCCTTGTACTTTTTTGAGCATGTGGCATGGTCGGTTTATCCAGCATTTGATTTTGCCACAATATTTTTTTGCTTTGGTGTCAGTGAGTGTTACCCTCCTGTTTTCCAGGTCCCATAGGAAGCCTATGTATGTTGTTGAGGGGCCAAAGGGTTGGTCTTTGGTGGTTTCCCAGGGAATGCCGAAAGCCTCAGATGCACGATCAATGTCGTCTATGTTGTATGTAAATATTTTGTCATGTACAGATCTGGGGGAGACGTTGGAAAGGTCTTGTATGGGCCAGGCACAATCTTCATTAAATTCCTCTGAAGTTCTGTTTGGAAGTAACTGGCCTTCATATCATATTCAACTGCATGATTGTTTTTGGCCCCAGTCTGGTTTAGCGATTTGATGGTTCCAATTGTTTTATGTGGAATTGTATTGCTTTCGGTTGACCCAAGGTATTTGTAGGAAGATATGATCATCTACCCATTTGTCTAAGGGTCCGATACCTTGTGCGCATAGGATGTCTGCTCCTGCATCAGCTACAATGCCATATATGCTGCATGAGGGTGAGGCGCCAAAGGCTGCGCATGTATCAATGCATCCGTGTGATTCTGAGATTTTGACAATTGCTGCTGGCCATTGGGAGGGGTGGAGGGGGATTGTGCAATAGGCTTCTTCCACGTTGTGTGTTGCTGCCTCTGATCCAGGTGCAAGCTTGGTGATTAGCGCATAGACCATGGCAAATTTTCCCCACGTGCAGAGAAAATGATCACTGATTATGTGTTCATTGATGGATTGGTTGAGAGAGGCATGGGATGTTGTGTAGGGGAATGAGAAGTTTTGGATTAGTCTAAATTTGCCTGGTTTTCCAGATTTTGAAATCATGGATAGGGGAGAGGTTTGGTATGTGCTGAGTATTTCTTCTATGATCTGCAATGGGTATGGTCCAAGGTATCTACCTTTGTAAATTTCTTTATGTACAATTTCATTAAACTCTTTCTGATAGGTGACAATGGACATGCTATTAGGTGGGGATTGTACATGCACAATTGGTGGGAATCCTACTATGAAATCTGATGTTAAACCTGTGATGAGGGAGGCTGCTTTTTCTGGTGAGAGGTATCAGTTGGCAGCCTTCTTCCACCCATCTACTTTATACAGTGTTTGTGGTTGGAGCTTTCTGTGCGTGAGAGCATTGGCTAGCTCCATGCATAGCTGCGAGGCATCTGGAGCAGAGGTGTTTGTGGTTGTGCTTCTGATTGCACCCAGCTTCTCTCTGCCAGAAACTACAAATGACATTGCCAGATTCGCGCATGCGTAGGGCCTTGTTGACTTGTTGGCAGGGGGTGTCAAAGACTCCATCCCAAGTTCTCTTGGCTTGGCAGGCGATGACTGTGCCTTCATGCCTTTCTCTGCTGAGGCAGACAGCACAGACTGGTAGGATTGTTATGAACTTCGCCTTCTTAGCCTACCAATTTACTACACTTTCAACCCTTCAGTTTGAACCCAACACTTGACCTTTCTTTTTCCACTTTTTTTTCAGGTCACGTGACACACAGCCACCAATGACGTCATGGGTCCAGACCCTTATCTATGACATCATTGGTCTAGACTCTTATTTTTCCTTATCTTTCTATTAATAGATCATGACATCATGCTGACTGATCATGACTCATACCCTAGACCCTATGACTCATCCTTAACATGGACCAGTAGCATTAACAGCTCTTATCTCTTAATAGAGTTCGAGCTCCACTTTAACCTTAACTGTACTTGTATATAAAGTAGACACTCGACTGGTGATTACCCTAGTCTAATCCACTTCATTATTCAGTCATCTTGACTTGAGGCTTAGTGTGAGGATTCATTCGCATTCCTACCCTCTCTATTTTCAATTTGCCAGTGACCAAGCATACACTGCAAAGGATTATCGTCTGAGTGTACAACAAGGATAGTATTTTCTCCTTCCTTGGGTCTGGGACCTGTGTTGGACAGGGGTGTATTGTTGCAAAAGGAGTGCAGTTTTTTGTTAGTGTATGTGTCTGCGCTTGTGGGAGTGGATGGGGAGATGGGGCGCTTGGATGTACTGGCTGAGTGTGGATGCATGGACATGATGGCACTTGAAGAGCAGTTTGTATTGGCTGAGGCCTGCATGTTAATCTGCAGCCATGGACAGCATTGGTGTGATTTTTGTGGTAGGGTGACAATGCGCCATGGGTTTTAATTAGTTATCCTGCATCCTGAGAGTGGCTGCTGTTACGAACCGTGCCCTCTTAGCCTACTCATTTCCTACACTTTCAACTCTTCGGTTCAAACCCAACACGCGACCTTTTTTTTCCCTTTCTTTTTCAGGTCACGTGACTCCACAGCCACTCGTGATGTCATTAGTCTAGACCTCACTCCACAGCCACCTACATCATCAGTCCAGACCCTTACCATGACATCATCAGTCTAGGCTCTTATCTTTGGGGTTGTCCCCTTTATCTTTGAACCCTTATTCTATTATTAGTCCACAACTATGCATGACGTCAGACCCTTTACCCTATGACTCATCCATGATGTGGACCTGTAGCATTAATCGCTCTTATCTCTTAATAGAGTTTGAGCTCCGTTCTAACCTTAATCATACTTGTATAAGTAGTCAGTAGTCGACTGAGGAATGCCCCTCAGTCTAATCCACTTCAGTTATTCAGTCATCTCGACTTGAGGCCTAGTGTGAGGACCCATGAACACTGTTTCCTGCCTCTATTATTTTCAACTTGCCAATGACTGAGCGTACACTGCAAAGGATATCATTCTGAGTGTACAACACTTGGATTAGACTATTCCTAGCGCTCTCCTGGACCACAGGGATAAGTGGGGCCCGCCAGAGCTTTCCGTGACTTTTGTTTTCATTGTCCCCTGACGCCTATTAGGGGAGTGGATAGGATCCACAGATTAGAACACCGTTACATACGTTACCCTTCGAAGTTTCTCCCCTTGGAGATTTTACCGCACATCCGTCAAGGGTGATAAGCGTTGTGCCAAGCCACATTAGGGGCTGGAAGGCATAGAGAACACTGGTATTCCGCTGCTGCAAACAGCGAGGTAGCGCATCAGACTCACAGTGGTACTGTCTTGTGAAAATCAGTAGTGCACTTTTACGATAAACAAAGTTACCCAGGTTATTGGGGTAATTCGTGTGGGCCAAAAACCCAGAGTTTTTCTTTTAGCATTTGCCACTGGAGAATTAGTTTTTCTGGAATCCTCCCTCTCCTCCAAAGTTTATGAACTTTGAGACACTCTCAATCATCCTCTTTGCCTTCATCGCCCTCATTACATACTGCTTCGACCGTATTCTCAACTACGGTGGTCTACAAATCGCGGTCCTATTCTTTGGACAAAAACTCGGTCTAGTTATAAGAAGACCAACTGCAGAACATGGGTTAGACAACAACTGGCACCAAGAGGAAGAAGCAGCTTGGGCTTGAATGAGAAGTAGAAGAATCGAAAAATTCTACTCACGCACCATCGTATGCATAAAGAAGGAGGAATCCCCACCGGTACCTTCTCTTCATCTTCACCTAGTCAAAAGGGAAGAAGTGACTCCTGAGCTTGACCAGCTCAAACAATATTTTGACGAACAAGCAGATCGAGCATTAGCCGATCTTACTCCTCCTCCTCCCAATCCCATACACGAAGCTTGGTTAGCTGAAGGACGTAGATATCGGCGACAAAGGAAGTTCTATCAAAAGAACTTAAACAAGATTAGAAAAGAAGACGGTTCTGGTTATCTTAGAAATACAAAAAATCAGAAGAAATTTCCTTTCCTCTAAAAATCTCTTCTTTTCATTCTGGATCTTATCATTGCCTTGTCCTATACTCTTTTTCTTGCTATTTGTTTCATCACTCTTCGCATTCGGCGTATTCATAGAGAAATCCAGGAGATACAAGAGTTAACAGACGTAGTACGAGCTATCAGGCTTAGTATTGTAAATCAGTTACCAATAGTAGAAAACGAAGATCAAGCGATTACAGTCTTGGTCTAAATAGAAACCCCGTTCTAGTTTATGAGTAGCAACGAAGAGACTCCACCACCCAGATTTGGAACTCCACCTACACCCAAGACTCCAAATTTTCCAATTCCAAATCCGCAACACCCCCCGATCCCTCCTATACCACCAATGTCTTCAAACGATGACCTTGCAGTGCAGTTAGCAAAACTGTTAGCAGCACAAAACGAGAAGAAGGATGACGTCACAAAGAAAATCCTTGATCCAGGATCATGGGAAGGAGATAAAAAGAAATTCCGCACATGGTGGCTACACCTTACCTTATGGGTTAATGAACAAACTTGGAAAAACAACAAACTCTGCACAATTGCTATCCTATCACGCTTCAAGGAAAAATCAGATGGTTTTGCCTTCTTAACCTTGCGAAAATACGTCGATTTATCTGAATCGTATGTGGACAAAGAAGATCTTGTACCTATAGGAAATTCAGCATGGCCAACATTTGCTGAGTTACAAAAAGAGATTTTTGACTATTTCCAAATCGAAGTTCTTGCCCATGAAGCCTTGAAGGCGATACAAGCTCATAAGCAAACGGATGGACAATCTATAGTGGACTTTATCCAAAAGTTCAAGATCTTATGAATTGACTCTGAGATCGAACCATCCTATGCAAAAGAGTTGTTGAAACAAAACATCAGTAGAAAAATCTACTACCAAGCATATATCCAATGCGACATAGATGGATCTGATGTCAATCAGTTGATGGACGAATATATCAAGCTCAGAAAACTATATGAGCATATGAATATCGAACGACCTCTGTCGGAAAGGGTACAACAAAAGAAACTGAATTCTTACCAACGTCGATATTACTATCCATCACCTAATGGTCCACCGCCACAAAGGTTTACCGCCACAGGTACACAACCAGGAAGAGGAGCGCCCATGGACACATCATTCCAACCTCCACCAAACAAAGAACGACCTCCGATTATTTGTTGGAATTGTAACAAGCCAGGACACATTAATCGCAAATGTCCTAGTCCTAGGCGACAACAATCCAGACAAATGTTCTTTGACCAGCGCACCAACTCTTGGTACAGTACCGAACCCCCTTCCAATCCCCCTCTTTCCCCTTCACAGATACAGATTGCTGATGAGGAGAAAGATGCAAAAATAGCTGCGATGCAGGATAGGCTAGATATGTTGGAAAAAGCAGAAAAGGCTTTAAATTAAAGATGCTCAGAAAGAAGGGGAAACCTTCTGAGCGATTACCTATATCAGAATTGATTCGGTCTCTTACCACAAGCGGTTGTATAACAAATCATTGGCCTCTTAGTCAGTTGCATAAAAATGTAATTAAGTCATCTTCTAAAGGGAGTCCCTTGAAGGGCTCGGTGCCAGAAGTAAAAAATAGCGTGCTTAATTCCCTTGCAATATGTATTGAAAATATATGTAAAACCCGATCAAAAGTTCTACCGGTATTTCCCCATTGGTCAAAAGAAATGTGTATGGAAGT
Source organism: Boletus semigastroideus (assembly GCA_038090295.1). Lineage (NCBI taxonomy): Eukaryota > Fungi > Basidiomycota > Agaricomycetes > Boletales > Boletaceae > Boletus > Boletus semigastroideus. Next base: position 5,516 of record JBBPMK010000611.1, on the reverse strand, counting down.
AGAAGTCGATGCAAGGATTCCAGTAAAAGGAAGCTGGGAACCTTATCAAACCACTGCACTCTTGGACAGCGGATGCTGTAGTACATTCATTGATCAAACAGTAGTAAATTCGCTCGGCATGGATACAACCCCCCTACAAGAACCAAGAGTCACAAGAAATGCAGATGGTACCCAAGGAATAGGATGAGTCACGCATACAGCAACAATAGCAATCAGTATTCAAGGACATGCAGAAGTAGTAGAAGCCTTCGTCGCAGTATTGGGAACTTATGCGATGTTAATCGGTTACGATTGGCTTTTATGACATAATCCTCGAATAAATTGGATAACGAAAACCATATCAGATTGGAATTGTATAGACAATTGCCATGTGCTGCAAGACCATTTACATATGCGAGAAACAAAGTTCCAAGTCTTTGAAGACGAAGAAGAAATCAAAAAAGAAGTTCTGGAATGTTATCATGAATTCCTTGACATCTTTTCACAAACAGCAGCTTCACGAATGCCCTTACGAAAACCATGGGATCACACGATAGAATTAAAAGAAGACTTTGTACTCAAAAAAGGAAGAATCATTCTGATGAGTGACGAGGAAATGAAGGTGGTTAGAGATTTCGTAGATGGCGAATTAAAGAAAGGTTACATTCGACCATCAAAATCCCCTCAGACATCTCCAGTATTCTTTATTCCCAAAAAGGATGGAGGACGACGACTAGTAATGGATTATCGTTACCTAAATGAAGGCACCATCAAAAATGCCTATCCATTACCCCTCATCTCCGATTTGGTCGATTGACTAAAGAATGCGGACATGTTTACCATGCTAGATCTCAGATGGGGTTACAATAACATCCGAATCAAAGAAGGAGACAAATGGAAAGCAGCCTTTGTCACACCAATCGGAGCATATGAACCCCTAGTAATGTACTTCGGAAAAGCAAATTCCCCCAGATCGTTCCAACAGATGATAAATGACATCTTCAACGACATGTGGATGGCAGTAATAATCTACATGGATGACTTGAACATCTATACATCGGGGAAGACATGAGAAGAACATTGCGAGATCGTGAAAGAAGTATTTAGACGGTTACAAGCAAACGACTTATACGTCAAACCATCAAAATGCAAATTCTTTCAGAAAAAAGTGGATTTCTTAGGCATGATGGTTTCAAACAAAGGAATTGAGATGCAAGAGAAAAAGGTATCCGGAATCCAGGATTGGCCAGTACCAAAAAGGTTAAAAGACGTACAATCATTCCTGGGTATCTGCAACTATTATCGACGCTTTATTCAAGATTTCGCTACCATAGCTCAACCATTAAACAACCTAACGAAAAAAGATACTCCTTTCATATGGACAAACAAGTGAAATCAAGCATTCAAAAAGTTGAAGAAAACGTTTACCACAGCACCTTTACTAGCATATCCAGATGGGCTAAAGAAACTTCGTATAGAAACCGACGCTTCTGATATAGCAACAGGAGCCGTATTGTTGGTAGAATGTGATGATTCTCTTTGGCGACCCTGCGCTTTCATATCCCATTCCCTAAATTCTGCTGAGAAGAACTATCTGATTTATAATAAAGAACTACTAGCAGTCATTCGTGCCTTAGACGAATGGAGACATCATCTTATTGGACAGCAGAAATTTGAGATCTGGACGGATCATAAGAACCTTGAATATTGGAAAAAGCCACAAACTTTATCACAACAGCAAGCATGATGGCATGCTACATTAATGGAATTCAATTACGTCATGATTTACAAACCTGGATCACAAAACGGACGAGCGGATGCTTTATCTCGTCAACCAGATCATGATAAATTGGACCCAAATCACAATGCTAATATCATGGTACTTCCTCCTTCCTTATTCATAAACAATGTCCAAATCTCTTCCTCATTCTACAAGCGAGTCCAACAAGAAACCGAGAAAATCAAAGAAAATGTTATCCCAGGATTTCAGTACGATCTCAGCGAAGGTTTATTTAGTAACAAAAATAACAAAATCCTAGTTCCTCTTTCTTTACGTACCGAACTCCTTAATATTTGTCATGATTCACCATTAGCAGGACATGCTGGTGTTACGAACTCGTTCCTATCTGTACACTTTTCCTACACTTTCCTATCCTAGTCACTAGTCAACTCTTGAGTTCGAACCCCACACATGACCTTTCATTTTCCTTTTCTTTTTCAGGTCACGTGATCCACAGCCACCCATGATGTCATCAGTCCAGGCCACACCTATGACCTCATAGTCTAGACCCTTATCAATGACATCATCATTCTAGGCTCTTATCTCTCTTATCATTCTATCTTTAGCTTACGACGTCATCATGACATCATGATGACTGCGCATGACATCATACCCTTTACCCTGTACCTGTGATGTCACACCCTATGCCCATAGCCAGTAGCATTAGTAGCTCTTATCTCTTAATAGAGTTCGAGCTCAGTTTGAACCTTAATTATACTTGTATAAGTAGTCAGTAGTCGACTGAGGATTTCCCCTCAGTCTTATCCACTTGTTATTTGGGCTTCGGCTTTAAGGCATAGTGTGATTCTCCCATTCCGCCATCTTATTCGTATCCTAGCTTGCGAGCTAGCGAAGTGACGTTCCTCCACACTTTCTCATACCATCTTTGCCAGTAGTTGAGCGTCGCTGTGAGATTGTCCGCCTGAGCATTGGCCTCCGCAACAGGAACAGTAGTGGATCCTCACACTAAGCCTCAAGTCGAGATGACTGAATAACAAAGTGGATTAGACTGGGGGCAATCACCAGTCGAGTGTCTACCTTATATACAAGTACAGGTAAGGTTAAAGCGGAGCTCGAACTCTATTAAGAGATAAGAGCTGTTACTGCTACAGGTCCATGTTAAAGATGAGTCATGATCAGTCAGCATGATGTCATGATGATGTCATGAGCTAAGAATAGAAAGATAAGGAGAGATAAGAGCCTAGACCGATGATGTCATAGATAAGGGTCTGGGTCCATGACGTCATTGGTGGCTGTGAGTCACGTGACCTGAAAAAGAAAGGTAAAAGAAAGGTCAAGTGTCTGGTTCGAACTGAAGAGTTGAAAGTGTAATAAATGAGTAGGCTAAGAGGGCGAAGTTTGTAACACTACCCCCCCCCCTAGGGACTCGTATTCCAGGCGAGTCGAAGAAAAGGGAGTGCCATGTTCAGGCCCAAAAGGATGAAATAAAGATGAGAAGTCCACAAAGGAAATACCACGCATGTGACGAGGAGCGGAGGAATTACGACGATGGAAGAACTTGATCGCTTCAGCTGCATGGGAGAGATGTGATTCTGGCTCCCATGTACGATCCGTCTCATCCCAACCTTTCCAATGAACCAGATATTTGAGATCGGAAGAAGATAAGCGTGACGCTGCAATATAATCAACCTCGAATTCTTCAACTCCTTCAGTATTAATCAACACTACATCAGGTGTGACAGCAATGTGACCGGGTAACGGTTCGCGATAAGGTTTGATCCGAGAAACATTAACTGTGGGATGAATATGGACTGAGGATGGAAGAAGGAGAGTAACTGCATTAGGAAGAATGGTGGAAATGGAATAGGGACCAATCCATTTTTGGGTAAGTTTGCAAGCAGTGTAGGGTAACTTGAGATGCTCGGTGGAAAGCCAAGCTTTTTGCCCTATGTGATATGAGGGAGCGTCGGATCTAAGATGATCTGTAGATTTCTTCATATGTTCTCGTGCTTCGTCAAGAGATTGGTGGACTTGTTCATGACTTTGTTGTGCTTTCAATGCAAAGCCATCCTGTGCTCCTTCAAATCCTCACTGCAGGGAATGATGTTTGGTAATGGAGAATGGGCTAGTACCAGTTGCCAAGGATAGAGAGTTGTTATGATTGAACTGTGCTAGTTTCAACCATTCTACCCATTTGGTTTGTTTTTTGGCAACGTAAGTACGGGGATATTGTTCCAGTTCTCTATTCATTCGTTCTGTTTGTCCGTCGGTTTGAGGATGATATGCTGTGCTGAGGCGTTGGGTGATATCTAACAAAGTACATAATTTTGTAGTGAAGTTTGAGATGAATTGTGGTCCTCTATCTGATACTATGGATGAAGGTAGTCCATGGATGCACCAAACATGGTTGCGGAATAATTTAGCTAAGTCCAGGGAAGAAATGGTTTTTTGACATGGAATGAAAACTGTTTCTTTGCTAAATCAATTGACGATGATGCAAATGGAATCGAAGGAATGTACTTTAGGAAGTCTGGTAATGAAATCGACTGAAATGTCTGTCCAAGGGGAAGAGGGAGATGGTAAAGGTAATAATTTGCCTGCAGGTCTAGTATTTTTGCCTTTTGTCCAGGCGCAAGTAGGACAATGCAAAATATACTTTTTTGCATCCAATGTAATGCCAGGCCAAGTATAGAAACATGAAAGTAAATGTAAAGTCTGAGCTTGACCCGCATGTCCAGCTATAGGAGAATCATGACAAATATGAAGGAGTTCTGTGCATAGAGATAATGGTACTAGGATTTTATTTTTTGTATTACTAAATAAACCTTCGCTAAGATCATACTGAAACCCTGGAATGACTTTTTCTTTTATTTTCTCTGTTTCTTTTTGTACTTGTTCATAGAAGGAAGAGGAGATTTGGACATTATTAATGAATAAGGAAGGAGGAAGCACCATGATGTTGGCATTATGATTTGGATCTATTTCTCCATGATCTGGTCGACAAGATAAAGCATCTGCGCATCCGTTTTGTGATCCGGGTTTGTAAATCATGACGTAATTGAATTCCATTAACGTCGCATGCCAACATGCTTGCCTTTGTGATAAGGTTTGTGGCTTTTTCCAATATTCAAGGTTTTTATGATCTGTCCAGATCTCAAGCTTCTGCTGTCTGATTAGATGATGTCTTCATTCGTCTAGGGCGCGAATGACTGCTAGTAATTCTTTATCATAAATTGGATAGTTCTTTTCAGCAGAGTTTAGGGAATGGGAAATGAAGGCGCAGGGTCGCCAAAGAGAATCTTTGCATTCTACCGACATGACAGCTCCTGTTGCTACATCAGAAGCGTCGGTTTCAATACATAATTTCTTTAGCCCATCTGGATATGCTAGTAAAGGTGCTGTGGTAAAGGTTTTCTTTAACTTTTCAAACACTTGATTTCGCTCATCTGTCCATATGAAAGGAGTTTCTTTTTTCGTAAGGTTGTTTAATGGTCTAGCTATGGTAGCGAAATCTTGTATGAAGCATTGATTGTTACACTTGCCTAAGTGTAGCCCTTACTTGTAGTTGAGGGACGAGGATGTCGGATCGAGTCCAGACAAAGGTTCAGTCTAGAAGACGCAAACGTTCTACTGACGCCTTGGTAGGACGTTCAGGGACAAGACAATACCCTTCACAAGAGAAGGATATTGGTCGAGGTGCAAAAGAGGAGCAGGCACTCAATAGTAGCCTGGAGACTAGGAGAGCGATGAGATGATATTGAGCAAGATTGGAGAGAGTACAAAGGGAGCCCAAGCT
>JBBPMK010000610.1:0-12402 GCA_038090295.1 Boletus semigastroideus | reverse complement strand
ATAGCGAAAGCCGTCGACTTGATACCTGGCCTTCATCTCAAGACAACTCCCGAAGGGGAAAGCCTTGGTCTGGATGAAGTCGAGGTGAGCCTGACAGTGATTATTGCACGCGAGCACTGTGAATGACGTTATTTGTTGCAACAGATTGGAGAGTTTGCGAACGACTACATCGAGGTGCGGAGAGATTACACCGACTGGACGACTCCCAGCATCGAGAAGTCTATGAGTGAGGTGGCTTCCGAACAACCATCGGACCATGGACGACCAGACCTTCAGCCGAAGGACCATCGTAGGGGTAAAGAGTCGCCCCCACTGGAGATGATCCAGGAAAAGTCCGAGTAAACGGTGACGTCTGAGGTCATTTAAGTCCTCTAGAATGCCCTCTTTCAGGAGAAGGAGATGCAAGAGGGTGCAAAGAACGAGGAAACAACCTTACTCTTTCTTATCATTCCAACGTTTGCAGGTCAACGTCCCAAAGCTTATTCGTCCTCGAAACCATTTCTTCATTTTCGTAGGCCGTGTGAGGTGTGAAATAAAAAACGTAGATACATACAATCAAAAGTTGTCCGAGCTTTCTGAGATACAGTTGCTCGCAAAGGGGGAAACGCTTCCTTTAGCAGTCCCATCCCAGCACGAAACTACTTTTCGCTGGAGAGTGGGTGGCATTTTTTTCCGGAATCGCAGTCTCCGAGCCAGGGAGCCGGGAGCCGCAGATGCCCGCGCCAAACTCCTCGTGCAAAAGGAGGTCGACAACGTCTCGCGAGGCAATGGTTTCGGTTTCCATCGTCGAAATGGACCTGGGACGTTTCATCAGGCAACGAGAAGAGAGAGAACAAGGCGACTTGCGGTTCAAAAGCGTTCACATAGTAGAATCCTTGGTCAATCTTGACTGGAGGGAATTTGTCAGCGGGCCGGGTATGCATCCCACTGGCATCATGTGAGCAAGCGAAACGAGTCGTCAGCGCATAAAACGAACCTCTTTTTGGTATACCCAGCCAACATGGTCAAATCCGTCGAGAAGATTTTGACGATGCACTCCTCTTGGTCATTGGAACCGGTTTCGTTGACCTTGCGAGCACGCCCGTGATACGACAACGAATTAAACTGGGGCGCACGTCCGTCTTCTTGGACTGTCTCCCAAGTCGTGAAATTTGATTTCGGTACATGGCTGCCCGAAGACAAGCCGAAATAACTATCTTTCATCGTATCATCACGGGTAGTAAGGAGTGTGGCGTGGAGGCGGATATATGATTGTAGAGGAATTTTGTCTGCAAGCTCCGGCGGAATGACAGTGCCAGTCTGGTGGAAAGGGGCAGCAAGAATGACGCCTCTGTGTGCTTCGGCTCCAGATGAAGTCCGAACGGTCCATAGAGGTGATTCAGGAACGTGGCTGATTTCTTGGACCTATGTAGTGTGTTATCCAGGTGCTACGCCAGGTCACGGAGGGTAATGCGGCACCTCTTTGTTGAGATAAACATTAGCATTTGACTTGTTGAGGAAATTCTCGAAGATGCGGAAATTTCCCGTGGCTACGCCGACGGCATTGTCAGCAGCATGGACACCAAGCATCCCAACGCATGCATCTCGCCGACACCCTACAAGATATAATTACTCGGTCAAGTGTCCAACCTCTTAACTTGGATTACCATACCTGACCATAATTGACGCGCGCAGCTGCCTCGACCATCTCTTGTGCAAACAATTCAGAAACACCGTTTGCACCGAGATAACCAGTACGCGTAGAATTAGCTATTTCGACCCATTTAAATGTGGTGGCGAGATCAACTATGTCATCCTAGCGGGGTGACTCTGGCGTATACAACCCCACAAACTGCGAGACCATGTTTTCAACACTTGAATCCATCAGCAGAGTGACGCGAAACAAGGCTATCGACTTACAGCTTTTGGGTCTTGGCTGGTGCGGAGTAACCATATCTCAAAAGCATCTTCAGTGTCGTCCACCAACTGTTCAAAAGGCCGTTGGTGTCCATCTTCGGCCAGACATTAGGAATCGTTCTGTCGGGTCGAAATAGAGATGTAGGACATACGACAAGAACGAACTTGCTTCCATCCCATATCCCAGTATCGGAGAACTCAAAGCCAAAATCACTCAAGGTGAGGTTAAATTCCTTGGATGCCCTCATCATGTTCTTGTTCGCGTCAACAAATATTGATGCGCCAAGCTCGATTGGCGCATAAGTTTCATCATCATGAGGATAGATGACCGTGCTTCCTAGACGTTGTTGACGCGTAAATGGTGCTAGGAGTTGACTGAAACACGATACTCACGACCGCCGATGTAAGACGCGCGCTCGTAGACATCTACTTCCAAGCCTATTCCCGACCTTTCTTTGGCTTTTGATATCCAGAACGCTGCGGATGAGCCTGCGGCGCCAGCCCCAATGACAGCAATACGAGGGGTTATAATCGTTGCTTGCTCTTCTGCGACGATACTCTGGGTAGATTTCAAGAACGGGAGCTGGAACGGAAGCTGGAACGCAATTGAAGGGCCGATCAGGCAGACACATAAGGCGATGAGAGTGACGAACACATCGTATTAAATATGAGTAAAGCCCTGGGGCAACGAAGCAGGTGACCAGTCTGTCACACGTGTGACGCGTTACCATGAAACTGACAGCTACTCGAGCCTCACATTGCATGTAAGAATCTAACATCAAATTTACCAACAGCACTCTTTGCAAGATCTCATGCAAAATTCACAAAACATGAAAGATATTTGTTATCATTTTATGTCACCACGGCACTACAGCCAAGTGGTTACGGTGACAGATTAGAAATCTGTTCCTCTTTGAAGTTGTTTTTCTTTTTCCAGACACAACACTCGAGATATACCTGCGATATCATGTGGAAGGCTTTCCGGGGATTCCCTGATAACAGACCCAGTCACACTCTGACAAGTACCTCTTCTTTTGCAGCATCTTAATGTCCCCATTCTGTTCCGTATCAACGGAAGTTGTAGAGCAAGCACTCGTCCTCTGTCATCCTCGTGACGTTCGCCTCTTTTGCCCAGACATGTCACGCAGCATGGTCGCTCGTAAACGGCAATCCTGATCAGTATCTCTGGCGTCGGTTATTCCTTCTCTTCCCCTTCGACGATCCCCGGAAACCGTGCCAAGGTTTCTCCAAGGACATCTAGTTTGACTGGAAAGCAGAGCTTCGACGTAGAGTGCGTGCAGAACTCATCGCCCGCAGTGATCAATCCACCCTCGAGGAGCTTCATGCAGCTTTTACCACTTTGCTAGACGTAGTGCAGCATACTCAACCTGTCATGCAGGGTTGTGAATGCGTTCCGTCTTCCAGTCTGCTGTGGGTGATGGTGTATTAGCTTCCACGAACATGCTACGACTACCAATTTTCACCTGGCGACCCACCTACCAAAATCTCGCTCGCCTCCACTCTTATCTCGGACTCACTCTCGACCAATGCGCACCAGAAGTGGATGTCGGGTATATGACATCAGTCAATACAAAGTAGATTGGTCACACGTAGAATGTATCGCGAATGTCATCAACTACAACTACAACCTCAAGTATCATGCAAGACATTTCCGTGAAATACGGCCCCCTTGCGGTCTTGAAGCAACTCGGGCGTATTCTGCCCCTCATGCGACCACCCTTGCTCCTCATGACTGGGCAGGAGTAGAGGGAAGCTGGAGGCGAATAGTGTCGTTCATGGATTATTGGTGCGTCTCTCATGTCTCAGAATTTGGGAAAGCTTTGATGAGCTTGCGTCTTGAAGCGATTTATTTGTTGCGTAGCGTATGTAAATGTCAGAGTCATGTGCCTAAATTGACACATTGATGACCCACCATGACATGGCACAATTGTAGTTTTCTATCCGAGGCCAAGCAGATCATCGTGCGCAAGGCAGTTCGTTCTTTGAAGTTCCCCAGTGACTGACGAATCGATTTTAATGGTACGGTACTTCCTCGGTGGGGGCTGGCATCTGTAGTAATAACATTTTAAAAGACAAATATAATAAAACTACTACCAAAGTAAAAGCGTTACAAACATATAAACCACTACGCCGCACACCAACACTACCCGTTCACTCCTCGTCACTCGGATTCGTCAAGTACTCGTCGTCGTCGCTCAACACTTGCTTGCGTCCCGTACTCCGCGCCCTCCCACGTTGTGGATGTTCCTCGTCGTCCATCGGCGTCAGCGCAGAGTCGTACGATCCAGACGTTGATGGCGCGGTCTGACTTGGGAGCGGTGCAGCACCCGGGATATCGGTTCCAGCCGTCAGTCTCGCAAGCGTGGCGTAGCACACTTTCTCCATCTCCTCAGCATCGATGTAGACCCACGACCCTTCTTGGTTGTACGTCCGCGCATTGTCGAACATCAGCTGCCAGTCTTCCTTGAACTGCGTGATAGTCTTGTAATATCCACCGGTGATACGTTTGCGGATCGCAGAAATGGCGATAGGTTGCGTGATCAGTTGATAGTAATCGGGGTAGTCCTGGCAAAGTCGCATCAGAAATTGACCGAGCTGGAACGAATCATGTATCTACCCTTCTATCCGGAAGCTCTCGGAACAGTTCACATCGCTTCCGTCCATCCGTATCCTCGCAGGCAAGAACGGCTTTGTGAACCTCGTTGAATACCTTTTTCATCCTATCTTTCACCGCAGCAGAAATATCTGTCGCCTTTGTCTTGCGCCGTTTCTAGTGACCGCAAATGTCAACCTCAACACAAAGGCGGTCGACGCATACATACCAAGTCTCTATCTTCGTCGTCCTCTTCGTTGACCGACGGTGTCACAGACATTGATTTGTTCCCGCGTTTCCGTTTGCCAGCTGCAGCGGGCGGTTCGTAGTCTGCCATCTTTGCCTTGCCCTTCCGAACCTTCCTCCCACGATTGTCCGTCTCGCTAGCAGGCGTACTTCTGCCAGGTGTCTCGCTCTCTTTCAATATCTTGCTCGTCGCCCGCCGCTCTTTCTTCCCTCTTGTCCTATCCGCCAACTCTTGCAGATCCTCACCATCTTCGACAGCCATCGCCCATTGTTCATCACTCAACCCATCGTTGTAGTTCACCACGTTCCTCCGCCGTTGACCCCGACCCTCCAAGACCTCATCCATCTCCTTGGCTTCAAAGGGTTCGTCCGTCTGATAACATTCAGGGAGCTCCTCGTGTTGCATGAGCGACAGGGGAGGCCTTCCACGATTCCCGGCAGCGCGCCAGGTATCAATTCCTTCTCGTTCGCGTGCGACATCCATTGCGCGGAAGATATGGGATTCTTCATCGTTACGAGCAAGCATCTCGTTCAACTCATCGTCGTTCATATCGCCCGCCTCCTCATTTTCTTCCTCTTGATCCGCCTCAAGGATGGATCGCTAGGGGACGTGTAGGGACGGTAAAGTACGACTATCGCTAGATGCTCACCAAGAATTCTTCCTGTTCTTCCACCGTCGACTTGTTGTCGAAGCGACCGGCTTGAATGACTTTGTCGTCGATGTCGAGCTTATACCGTGCACGAGCATACATTGCCTCCTCTACACTCTTATCGGTGATAAAACGAAGGATGCGCACAGCCTTGGTCTGACCGATACGATGGGCACGATCTTGGGCTTGCAAGTCGGCATGAGGATTCCTAAGATACGCGATACGTTAGTCGACATGCTCAGTCAACACAGTTGTTTCGAGTTACCAGTCAGAATCGAAGCTACCAAGAAAAGTCAACTCGTGGGAACCGCCAGCACAAACAGACTACCCACATGATGACCGTATCGGCAGTTTGCAGGTTCAACCCCAAGCCACCAGCGCGCGTGGACAAGATGAACACCTTGTACTCCGAGCCCTTTGCGTTGAACAATGCAACATGCCCCGCACGCTCCTCCGTCTTCGTACCACCGTCTAGCCGAAGGTATTTCCAATTCATCATTTTGAAAAAGTCCTCCATAATGTCCATGACCTTGGTCATTTGGAAGAAGATCAGTACCTATGAACGCATACATCGTCAATGGATTCACTTGAATCTGGCTGAAAGAAAATTACTCTGTGGCCGGTGGCGAAAAACTTGGGGAGGATGCGAGCAAGCAGTTCGAATTTCCCGGCGGAACGAATGAGCTTGTCGTCGATGATACCACTTGGATTGACATTGTCCTCGACGCTCTCGAACAAGAAAGGATGCTGACAGATTTTTCGGAGTTGCATGAGCTCATTGCTGAGCCCTTTCACACCCCCTGATTTCCTGTCACTGCCAGCAAAGTGAGCACGACGTTTTCAAATTAGCGTAAATGTGTACCCTTTGTTGTCCTTTCCATCAGCAATCATCTTGTACTTCTTCATTTGCCTGTACAGTTGCGCTTGCAAGGCACTCATTCGAACTTTGATCACCTTTTCGACCTTGTCAGGCAGCTCGCTCTCGACATCCTTCTTCAATCTTCTCAACAGGAATGGACGAAGGACCTTGTGCAAGCGACGAATGATAAGCAGCGCCTCTTCTTCATTCACCTCGATCTTGTCCCCGGTCCCAGAGTTGGCAAACGGCGTATTAAACCATTCATCGAACGATTTGACCGAGTTGAAAATCTTGGGGAGAACGAAGTTGAGCAGCGACCATAGCTCGGGGAGGTTGTTTTGCAGAGGGGTACCAGTAAGAATGAGACGGAAACGGGAATGATAGTACTGGCTCAGCGTTTGCGACAGTTTGCTTTGCGTATTCTTCATACGATGGCCCTCGTCTAGGTGAAAGATTGGACACTAGCTCAGACGTTGTTAGGAAACTCACCGATGATCATGTGTACCCATTTAATCTTGCAGAGGATCGGGCGGTCCTTGATAATATACTCGTAGGTTGTCAACAAGACTTGAAACTGATTCATGCGCAGCTCTGCCTGTAAGTTCCGACGCTGCATGGGATTGCCTTTGTAGGAGATTGCATTAACGGATGGTGCCCACTTGGCGAATTCGCCAGCCCAGTTCGTCATGGTACTGAGCGGAACGATCACGAGGTAAGGCCCACGCTGCTTTTTCACTTCGATGAGGAAGGTGACGAGGGAGATTGTCTGAATTGTCTTGCCGAGGCCCTAAAATGGATGTGAGGATGCATATAGATCGTGGGCGGAAATGCATGCCATTTCGTCCGCCAAAATTCCGTTGAGTTTGTTGTTGTACAAGCTAACCATCCACTGCAAGCCCTTGAGCTGATAATCCTTGAGTGTACCGCCGATAAGAAGAGAAGGTTGTTTAGTGATCCTCTCGGATATACGGTGGGCGACGGCGTAGTAATCCACCTTGCCTTTGTCCTCCGAGGGCTCTTCGAATACTTGCGCACCGAACGTAGCTTCATTCGTTGGGCCGTCTTCTGTGTCAAACTCGAGCTCAAGACCACCGTGTTCGTTCTGTTGTGCCATGACGGCTTGCGCGAGGGAATCGAGATATGCATCGGTTTGTCGGATAAGGTGTGTGATACGAGTGTCCTTGGCAGTATCGATGAGCTTCATGTATGCCTCTTCGTCATCAGCTTTGAGCGCCTTCAGACGCTCCTTGGAGATACGTTCGATACGCTTCTGCTCCTCCTTTTCGGTGTACACGTGGAAGTTGACAACGGCTCTTCCAAGACGCACGACACGATCTTGAGCTTGTCGACCAGTCGAGATGACATCCCTTCCATGAGTGCAAATGACCCCGAGCTGCTCGACATGTTTGTGCTTTGCGCGCCGCTCGCGGTCGACGCGTTGCCGACGCTCTGCTTGCTCAGTCATGCGTGCATCACGCAGGGTAGGCTTACGTACGCGCCGGAAGTCAGCGCGATTGAGTGGCAGGAGAGTGCCTTGGATGAGCCGTTCAGCGACAAGAGCGCGCATGGAGCGTTGTTTCTCGAGAAGGCGCAGGGACTTGAGCTCGATCATCGCGCGGAGTTTTCCATGGGCATTGGGAGCAGGATGGGTTGTGACATCGCCACTGAGGACGTCGGAGGGTCTGTTGGTCGCCAGTCCAAGGATGTCATCCGCAAGACTATCGAAGCCGCCATCGCCCATCATGGCGTCTATGTTTTCGAGTTCACGGACACGCTGTCCGATGCGCGCTTCAATGAAACGGTCCCTTTCGTTGACGATCTGGTGAACATCGAGACCAGACGGCATTATCGAAGGAATGAGAAGGCGCTGTAGACGGGTCGCAAACATAGTTGGGTCGACATCAGCGGGACGGGTGAGGTGGGTGAAAGGAAGGCGGAACGCGTTGTAAGGGTAAACGCCTGAGCTTGAATCGTCTTCGAGGAAGGAACCCTTTGGTAAGTCGGAGGGGGAGATGTTGGGAGGAGCGGCAGCGGGCGTCTCTTCATCCTGTGCGGGTTGCTCGGGGGTGGTACCCTGGGTGGAAGGGACTGGAACTGCGGGAGAGAAGGTGGGAGGAACAACGCCTTTTTGCATCTTTACGGCGGCATCGACGATCCTAGAGTTGATGTTGGCCGGGGTCAACGCCTTGTCGAGGTCGGCAGCGACAGTGTTGTGTGGCTTGATGGACTGCTGGATGTTCTCTGGGACAGGAGCGCCGCGGGATATGAGCTTGAATGCCATGATTTGGGCACGGAGGGCATTCATGTGCTCCTGGGTAAAGGACACGGGGGTCGAGGGGGGGTGAGGCGGGGGAGGGACTGGACCGGAGGTGACGGATGGGGTGGCATTCCGAGAGGGGGAGTCGGACTGGACATGGCCGTTCGGAAATGTCTGGGGAGGAGGTGCGCCGTCTGTACGAGATGAGTGAGGCGGGAGAGGCGAGACGAGACGAGAGACACGCACTGAGCTGGTGGTGATGGTGTTGTTGCTGTGCTTGCTGCTGCTGGCTCTGGAGTGCAGCGAGGTAAGTGAGGAGATTGCGGAGTTCCTGTGAAGACTCTGGTGTATGTCCGGCGTGTTTGAGGTCCCGCACGCGCTAGAGAAAGAGCTTGTAAAAGCTAGAGTGAGATGATAAGTTTGCGTACGGTGAGGATGAGCTGTAGCTTGTCCTTTGGGGACTGTCTTATCTGATGTTGTTGTGGTTGTTGTTGTAGTTGTTGGCTGAACTGAACTGGCATTTGTTGGTGACCTGCCATGAGCCTGCCTTTGCAAGGTCGTTGTCCTTTTGGTGTTTTGGTGGAGCGAAAAACTAACCCTTCAATGGCGTGAGACATTATTATGTAAGAAATACAAATCACATGTCACGTGACTTAATCAACGTCGTCCCCACCATCCACCGAGCAGATTCCCAAGCCCACCTTTACCAGCCGTACTAGCAAGCTTAGGCGTCTCTGGACGCACAACCTCCTCGAGCCTAGACTTCCCAGGTGCTCCAGAGACCAATTCTCGCTCTTCCTTGATCGTCGCCGGCGCCGTCTTTCCCGCACGCTCCACCAGTCGATCCATGTCCAGCTGCACATAGTTGAGCCCAATGTCGAAGAACAACGGCTTCTTGTAAATCTTCGGATCACCGTCCAACGTACCCCCATTGTATGCGAACCATTCGTTCTTCATATCTGCTCCAGCGCTCGACAATGTCGAATCCAACCCGTCCACTGGCCCGACATCAAGTGGGTACGATGCGTCCGCAGGTGTGGTTATCCCGGAGAGGGTTGTTAACACAGACCGCGTCTCTCGCACGTGTAACGTAGCATGCTGTATCAGCGTTAGTGCCTCCCCGTACTTTTTCACAGCGACGTAGCACTGCCCAAGGAAAAAATACCTGGCCTTGCATCAGTTGACGTGACAAACGTCACCGCGGACATTCGTACCGTCGTGCTTTTGTATACGTCAGCCTTGCTTCAATTGCCGCTGCAAGGTCTGGACTCTCGTCCACGATGCTCAGTGTTCGCATCTGTGTCAGACTTTGTACGACCGTGTGGAGTAACTTGACAACAGCGGGATACAGTCTCGAGTCGACCTGCTCCTTCGTCCTGGGTCCACTTTGGGTTCGAGGCGGGTGTGAGTTGAGCAGCGTGCTCACGAGAACTAGATCGCGCTGAATCCGTCGCGACAACAACTGATAGACAATATACCCGTGCACGAACTGCTTGTCTCGCGTACCTCCTGTAGCAGTAGACATTCCGCCAGTGTTCTGTAGAAAGTCAGTACATGCCCGGGGAACGTAACTCGACGGACCTGTTGCGCTTCCAACAGCTTTCTCGCCACCTCTTCCGCGTCGCTTAATGCAAGAAGAACAGCGTCGTAGGCAGCAACGCCCTTCTTCGACCCAAGACCTTTCCTCTTCGTCTTCCCCTTGTCGTCCACCATACCATTGTCCCCCGCGTCTCGAGGAACAGCGATTTTCCCCTCCGCCTCCTGAACTTTCAATAACACATCCACCAACTCCGGATTTCTCACCGGCACTAGCTGCCCCTCCCACATCAGTGGTTCCAATCGCTTCTTGTCTTGACCACTCTCTGCCACCCGCTCCCCCCTGAACGCTTTGATCAACCCCTCGCAGCCCTCGACGATATCTCCCCGATGCCTGCCTGCAACTTCCTTGACGATTCCATCGACATCGTACGCCTTTCCTCTCCCAAGCTCGTGAGCGCAGTACCTGATCTCTGGCCCGATTTCATCTGCATAGAGAGTCGCAAGTGCCTGCTCCCGGCTCGTCTCCGCCCTCTCCGAGAGTTCGTCCAACAGACTTCTCGCAACGCTCAGCTGGATGAGCGCGTCTTCGAATTCGTCCCGGTACCGTAGGAATCGGCCATTCACGACGAGCGTATATACCGTGGCCTGGATGAGAGAAGATGCCTTGAGACGGGATGTTGCGTAAAGCGATTGACAGTGCGAGAGTAACTGCGTGGACCAGTGAACCGCACGTCTGAAACGTCCCGTCGCACTATGGCGAAGCGTACCCGCGTGCGACTCGTTCGCAGGAACAAGCGACCGCGAAACAAGGTCCTGGGAATGTGCCCAGGCTCGTTCGGCCTCGAATAACAAGAGCTGGAGACTGCGCGATCAAAAACACCCGTCCGACATGGTTCACCGCAAAACTCACTGTCCATCCTTGATCGTGTCCGTCATCAAGGGCGGTAACTTTTTGAACTCTTTGCCTTTTCCATGGGTCATCTTCAGGGTCGATCGCAGGCGATGCGTTCTGTTTCCGCAGTGTTTTCTGTAGCGCGTGAAATCGTTGTATCGAAGACCGTATGCGCTACGCTGCTCGTTGGCAAGTTGGAGGGCTGTCCATCACGACGTGGTATGGATGTCAAGTTGCGACGCAGATCTGCTAGGTCATACCTTGAAAGGACAGTTTGCCATCGCTCATGGTGCGTACTATGCTTGAATTTATTTTAATATTTTAAAATTTATGTAAATTATCACGTGAGGACCCGCTTTTAGAATGGTAAAACCCCTAATCGACTAACAACCAGACGATGGCCAGGTAGTAGCGCCCCCCGACATCCACATCTCCAATGCTCCAATTTCACCCCCGCCCGCGGTATTGCCCACTGCAGAAGACATCACACGCGCTTACATGCTAGTCGAGGATACCGATCCGAGTCAGATTCTGGGTAAGTGCGCTGGAACTTCAGCCCACAGTCCTCACCATTACCCTAATTTAGATAGAGTTGTTGACGTTATGAGCGCAAACATGTACTTCCACCAACTTCCCAACGCCATGGATTCACAGATTCAGGCATTTCAGACACTGCTTGACGATGAAGAACCCTCTCAGACGGAGTCGAACAGCTCGCAGACCACGCCCGACATACTCCAGACAGACTTTGACAATTTCCGAGCTCGCTTTACTACTTTTGAGGACGATGTTGGCTGTCATGTGGAATGGGCCGTCGACACGCTGACGAAGGTCTGTACGAATAGTGTTGAACTCGCAGATTTTGACACTATCCGTACAGACCTTCGTCAGGGTGCTAATAGAATGCAAAATCAACTTCTCTCCGAAACGGCGCTGTCGCTCGGCAGAATCGGGTTGCTGCAGAGTTCCTCAGTCCACGCAATCAACTTACGACAGAATTTTTCGACGTGAACAGTCGGGTCGGCACCTTAGAAAACTGACCACCACAGCACCTCTCAACCTGCTCGACCAGTTCCGTGCCGAACTTCTTAACCTTCAGAATATGCTGGGCAACGTTTGGAACACAACCGTAGTGATGGTGGTGCCATGGTTGTAGCATCGTTGGTGTCGTGGTGATCCACGTGGGAAGACGGCGACGTCACGTGAGGACTCGCCGCTGGTGCTTATATGTTCGTCAAGTATCGTTGACGACCACTGCAATGGCCGAGACGCTACCGCTCTCGCTGCAAAACATCCTAGACCAGAAATCGCTCAAATGGATATTCTGCGGTACGTCCGACCCGCCTCATCCGCAATCACGCGCGCTCACTTTCGTACAGGTGGTAAAGGCGGTGTCGGTGAGTGTCCCGAGCCCGAGTTGGATTGCTGTCACAAACGCTGCCGTGGACA
>JBBPMK010000609.1:0-12403 GCA_038090295.1 Boletus semigastroideus | reverse complement strand
GGTTAAAGAAAACCTTCATCACGGCACCTCTTTTAGCATATCCAGATGGGCTAAAGAAATTACGCATAGAAACCGACGCTTCTGATGTAGCAACAGGAGCCGTCTTATCAGTAGAATGCAATGATCTTCTTTGGCAACCCTGCACTTTCATATCCCATTCCCTGAACTCTGCTGAAAAGAACTACCCAATCTACGATAAAGAATTATTAGCGGTCATTCGTGCCTTAGACGAATGGAGACATCATCTTATTGGACAGCAGAAATTTGAAATATGGATGGATCATAAAAATCTTGAATACTGGAAGAAGCCACAAACCTTATCACAACGACAAGCACGATGGCATGCAACGTTAATGGAATTCAACTACGTCATGATCTATAAACCTGGAACACAAAATGGACGAGCAGATGCTTTATCCCGACGTCCAGATCATGATGAAAAGGATCCAAATCACAATGCCAATATTACAGTACTTCCTCCTTCCCTATTCATTAACAACGTCCAAATCTCCTCCTCCTTCTATGAACGTGTACAAAAAGAAACAGAGAAAATCAAAGATAAAGTGATTCCCGGATTTCAGTACGATCTTAGCGAAGGATTATTTAGTAACAAAAGTAACAAAATCCTAGTTCCTTTCTCCTTACGTCCTGAACTCCTTAATATTTGTCATGATTCGCCTATAGCCAGACATGCCAGACAGGTGAGAACTTTACATTTACTTTCTCGTTTCTACACCTGGCCTGGTATCACAGCAGATGCAAAAAAGTACATATTACATTGTCCTACATGCGCATGAACAAAGGGCAAAAATACCAGACCAGCAGGAAAACTTTTACCCTTACCATCTCCCTCTTCTCCATGGCTTGATATCTTGGTCGATTTTATTACTGGACTCCCGAAGGTGAACTCCTTCGATTCCATTTGTGTCATCATCAATCGATTTAGCAAAGAAACTGTTTTCATTCCATGCTCCAAAACTATTTCATCTTTAGACTTAGCTAAATTATTCCACGATCATGTTTGGTGCATTCATGGATTACCATCATCAATAGTATCAGATAGAGGACCTCAGTTCGTCTCGGACTTTACCACCAAGTTGTGTACTCTATTAAATATCACCCAGCACCTTAGTACCGCCTATCATCCCCAAACTGATGGACAAACAGAATGGATGAATAGAGAATTAGAACAATATCTCTGTACTTATGTTGCCAAGAAACAAAACAAATGGGTAGAATGGTTGAAACTTGCCCAGTTCAATCATAATAATTCTCTATCCTTGGCAACCGGTACTAGTCCATTCTCTATTACCAAACGACACTCTCCTCGGTTAGGATTTGAAGGTGCTAGTGAAGGCTTTGCGTTAGAAGCACAACAAAGTCATGAACAAGTCCACAAATCTCTTGACGAAGCTCGAGAACGTATGAAGACCAATACCGAACATCTTCATTCCGACGCACCCGATTATCATATAGGACAGAAGGTCTGGCTATCCACCGAGCATCTAAAGTTACCTTATACTGCTCGCAAACTTACTCAGAAGTGGATCGGCCCCTACTCCATCTTGGCCCTCCTTCCTAATGCGGTTACCCTTGTTCTTCCCTCTTCGGTTCATATCCATCCCATGGTCAATGTCTCGCACATCAAACCTTATCGTGAACCGCTCTCCGGTCACACTGACATCACTCCTGATGCAGTGTTGATTAACACCGAAGGATCTGAAGAATTCGAAGTTGATTATATCGCTGTGTCACGACTTTCTTCTTCCGGTCTCAAATATCTGGTCCATTGGAAAGGATGGGATGAGACGGATCGCACATGGGAACCTGAGGATCACCTCTCTCATGCGGCTGAAGCGATCAAGTTATTCCGTTGTCGTCATCCCTCTGCTCCTCGTCACATGCATGGTATTTCCTTTTCCAATTTTTCTTCTTTATTTTGTCCTTTTGGGCCTGAACACGGCACTCCCTTTTCGACAACTCGCCTGGAATACGAGTCCCTAGGGGGGGGGGTAGTGTTACGAACCGTGCCCCTTTAGCCTACCCATTCCTTACACTTTCATCTCTTCGGTTCGAACCCAACACACGACCTTTCTTTTCCCTTTTTTTTTCAGGTCACGTGACTTCACAGCCACCAATGATGTCATGGGCCCAGACCCTTATCTATGACATCATCGGTCTAGGCTCTTATCTTCTCTTATCTTTCTATTCTTAGAGCATGACATCATCACGACGTCATCATGACATCATGCTGACTGATCATGACTCATACCCTTTACCCTAGTAACGTGGACCAGTAGCATTAGTAGCTCTTATCTCGACATAGAGTTCGAGCTCCGCTTTAACCTTACCTGTACTTGTATATAAGGTAGACACTCGACTGGTGATTGCCCCCAGTCTAATCCACTTCGTTATTCGGTCACCTTGACTTGAGGCTTAGTGTGAGGATCCACTTCTGTTCCTACCTCCTTTTATTTTCAACTCGCCAGTGACCGAGCGTACACTGCAAAGGGAAATCGTTCTGAGTGTACAACATGTGGTGCATACCAAATACGTTTGAGAACCAAAGGGTGTAGGCCAGAGGAATGTATAATCACCTTGCCTGGACCATGCATAGAAACAGTAGAGCCATCCACAATGGAAGCCTCTTTGGTCCTGGTTTCTAGATGAGCAAAGTCATCTATGTAAGGAGTGATATGATCAGTACAACCACTATCAATCATCCAAAAAGAACGTATCAATGTCTTAGGTTTTCCAACAGCATACCAGCCAGCAGTATCATCATTGGAGGTGCTAGGGATGGTCTCTTTCCGGGTCATTCCTTGAATGCCACAAGAAAGGCTAGCAAAGGTTACAGGATTATAATCATTGAGGTAAGATTTCGATGTCTCTGGGAAGGAAAGGTCTTTGGCCTTTCGACCAGGCAGAGAAGGACCCATAACTAAACCTCCAACTACAAAGGTAGCTTTCTCCTTCTTCTTGGAAGTCCTGCTCAAACTAGTGGAGCTCTCCCCAGGTTTAGAAGAGTCCACGTTCTCGAAAGTACTGGTGGGCAGGATTAGGAGTAATGTCATCCATTTCATTGGCAGGTCCATCCCATCGTTCTGCAACAGGCTCTGAATCAGGAAGTAAACCTTCCTCGATCTCCATCAGTTCTCTATGATGGATTAACAGTCCAAAATCTTCTTCATTGAAGCCATACTCAAGATGAGGTTCAGTGGTAACATGATTTACCATAGAAGCTTGAGGAGCATCCGCTCTACCTTTCCCTTTATTCAAGGTACACTTCTTGTACCAGTCTCTCTTTCCCTGATTCAACTGTCTTTTCTATCTTCCAGGTTGGGATCCAGAAGGTTGACCTAAAGACTGAGGCGGAGGAGCCTGTCTTTGGTTCTTCCATTGATTGTTGGATGGAGGGCCAGAGTGAATCACATTGGTTTTGTTGGCGGAAGAGGGTGGTTCAGTATGAACACTGGAAATTCAAGAGGAAAGGGGGCGAATTCTTGAGTTGTGAATATCTACTTCGCAAAGAATGGCTTGTTGAATGTTTTGAACTGTGAAGTTCGCCTGTTGTGTTGTATGGATGAGGGTGGAATGAAGAGAGTCAAAGTTGTCTGGGAGTTGTGCAAGAAGAAACATTGCTTTGAGATGTTCAGGAAGGGCAAGTCCTGCATTGAAGCAATTCTGATAGTGATTGAGAATTGTAAAGATGTCATCAGAGGCATAATGAGGACGGATTCTTGCACGAAAAACTTTGTTGAGAAAGAAGAACTGCCCAGCGATTCCTCGAGCTGAAAAGTGTTGTTCTAACTGTTCCCAGAAGCGATGAGTCTTGGACTGATAATGGGTGGTGGTCACCTGAGCAGTTGCTGGTCCAGTGGTGACTTGAAAATCTGCCCATGTGGTGGGAGCAAGGACTGCAAGCTCATTATTGACAGTGGTGACCATGATACCAAGAAGACAAGAATCTGCAGCCTTCCAGAGGTCTGTATCTGTTGCTTGTTGACTGGTAGGAACAGTTCCATCAATGTAGATCTCTTCTCCAATAAGGCTAAGGTTGAAGCGAGTCCTAGCAGCCCAGACAGCATAGTTAGCTTGTCCTGTAAGAACAGGAGTCTTGGAGAGGATGCTGGAGTCGATCTTGAGATCTGTGATAGCAGGAACAATAGTCATATCTGTTGGAACATTCAGTGTTCAGATCGAGGAGAAATGATACCTTCTGTTACGATTGCTCGATCAGCACCACCTTTTTCTCAGAGAACTCATCCCCTTCGTTCTCTCTCTCCTCCCGGAACCCCTCTACCTTGCCCGTCTCACAATCTCCACGCTCATCCTCGCCCTCTGCATTGCATACCTCGTCACCCTTGCACTGCCTCGCCCCACGCGCTAAGCCGCATTCCCCGATTCCATCTCCCGATACATCTTGATCCATGCGCTTGCCGCATGTCTATGCTTCTTCTTCTTCTGATCCATGCACTAGCTGCATGTCTCGCTTCTCTTGCTTCTCGAACCCTTGATGCATATCGACTCCATCAATCTTCTTCAACCCTTGATCTCTCCTACATGAGGTTACCTCATGTCTCTTATCTTCGACTCCTGTTTCACCTTTCGCACTCAGCTGCATTCTTCCCACGTAGTCAGCGCCCTTGCCTTTACATATATAAACCCTCGCTAGTCACTAGTAGTTCCCTAGCTTGGTCTCCCTATATCTCCCTAGTCCTCAGCCACTTGTCCTTGTACTTGTACTTCACCGTACTCGTCAATACAACTTGCTTCATCTCCAAGTCTCCAGTGCACTTCTCGAGTCGCTGCTCTGAACCCTTGTACTCTTGTCCATTGAACGTCATCAAGTCGTTCAACAGTCCTCCAGTCTTCTACAAGAAGTCTATCAGCGTTCACCACCGCACGACTCACCGAAGCGTCGGAAGGCATCCTCTTGAAGGAAGCATTGCTAGCTACGTCTAAGCAACCCAGATCACAGATCTAACCCTTGTCACTTGTCACTCGTCTTCGTCACTACTTCGCCTCGCTCAAGTTAGGGCTACACTTAGGCAAGTGTAACAAAAGACCAAGCTGAACCACTCGCGTCCTGGTAACATCTGTCTACCAACCAAACCCTCGAAACCCCAGTCACTCGTCACCGTCACAATGTCTCCCAGACCATCCACGTCTACTGCCACCGCGTCTTCCTCCCCTTCCCCCCCCCACTGCCCCACTGCTAGGTCCACCCCTGTCGTCCCCAAATCCATTCCCCTCCCCAAGAAACTCACCCCAGCCGAAAGACTTCGCTGTATCCGTGAAGGACGTTGCTTTCGCTGTCGCGAGCTAGGACACCTGGCCACATCGTGCCCCAGGTTTGCCACTATAAAGCCTTCCCCCTCCAAACCATCCCGCACCATCCCCGCTAAGCGCACTCTCCCCACTCGCCCATCTCCCCCTCCCATCAACCACGCCACTAAACCATCCCTCACGCGCAAACGCCCCTCTCAACCCCGCCCAGCTTCTAGGCCTGTCCAACCCAAGAAATCCTCCCCTTCTCCCGCAACCTTTGACGATGCCCTCGACCTGATTTCCTTTTCGGAACCAGTTATCCTCGAACCCTTCACCTCCCATGACGCCCAGGCACCCACGAGACCCTTGACCCCAGAACGAACACTTCCTTACGTCCCGATAGCATCGCGAAACCCCTTCGCCCCGCTTGCAGACCTCCCGGAACCCACGTTCCCCTATGCCCCTCGTCTTGACACGACATATGTCGTCCCTTTCTCCGAACAAATCATTCCCTCTCCCGTCCTTCCCTCTTCGCCTCTGTCTCCCATCTACGAGGGTGACGATGAACTATCGCCACCACTTTCACCAGACACTGACGTTCCCATCCCCTCCTCCTCCTCGACCGACGACCTCTCCTCCCTGAATGATTTATTCACCAACCTCGCTGTCCAAGACGACACCCCTGATCTTCTTCCCATCGAGGAAGACGACGACGACGAACCCATGGCAACTACTTGCGCCCCTGTCTCTGTATCAAGAGAACTCCATGCCCTCCGAGTTGGTATCAAACTTATTGAACCATCCCACTCAATGAAAACCACGTCCACTGCTGCTCTCGTTGACAGCGGAGCAGATCTCAATGTCATGGATCGTGACTTCGCCAAGAAGCACAATCTTCCCCTCGTACGGCTTAACCATGCCATCCCTGTCAACAATGTCGACCACACTCCAAACCGGAACGGCGATATCAAATTTACCACCGAACTCTACATGTCTATTGAAGGCGTGTCCATGAAAACCCTTTTCCACATCATGAACTGCGGACGAGAAAACGTCATCCTCGGAACCCCGTGGCTCAAAGAAGCCAACCCTGTCATTGATTGGTTCGCCAATACCCTCTCCATCTCCGAGTCCCTGGATCAATCTAAGGATCTATACACCGCCCATATCGCCGACACAAAACGGCATAACTCCCACTTCACCCTGCCACCCCCCAACCACGTCAATTCCACTCATGTTCAACATGAGAAGCTCTACTCCTATATGGACTACGAGACCCAACAAGATTTCCTCGAGCGAGCCAAGTACAACTACTCAGTTCACCGCGCCATCAACGCGGTCAAGGCACTCCCTGACACCATCAACCGCTTTGTCAAAATTGGCAAACGAATCATCCCCGCTGCCCACATCGCCAAAGTCACCTCTGCCACAGAACTAGCCGCCGCCGCCGAGAAATCCAAACCCAAGGCTGTACTCCCAAAAGAGTACGCAGACTACGCCCCGGTCTTCAATAAAGAGGCCAATGACCACGTTCCCCCCTCTCGCCCCTACGATCACGAGATCAATCTCGATGAATCCTTCACTCCCAAAATTGGGAAAGTTTACCCACAGTCCCCCGACGAACGCAAGGCTACTGAAGCCTTCATCGAAGAAAACCTCGCGTCCGGAAAAATCCGTCCCTCGAACTCCCCCCAAGCTGCGCCATTCTTCTTTGTCAAAAAGAAGGACGGAAAACTCCGCCCCTGCCAAGACTACCGCTATGTCAACGAACACACCGTCCGTGACGCTTACCCACTCCCCTTGATCTCCGACCTCGTCGACAAACTAAAAGACGCCAAAGTCTTTACCAAATTTGACGTACGGTGGGGCTACAACAATGTCCGCATCAAGGATGGACACCAGTGGAAAGCCGCCTTCGTCACTCACCGCGGTCTCTTCGAACCCACGGTTATGTTCTTCGGCCTTTGCAACTCCCCCGCCACATTTCAACGCTTCATGAATGACTCCTTCCGCGACATGATCGCCGAAGGATGGCTCGTCATCTATATGGACGACCTCCTCATTTACTCCCCAGATGAAACCTCGCACACTGAACGCACCAAACGCGTCCTCCAACGCATGATGGAACTAGACCTCCATCTCCGCCTTGAAAAATGCTCCTTCGCAACCCCTGAAGTCGAATACCTCGGCTTGATCGTCCGTCCTGGACAAATTGCCATGGACCCCGTCAAACTCGACGGCATTGCCTCCTGGCCAACACCCACCAAGGTCAAAGAAGTCCGATCATTCCTCGGCTTCGCCAACTTCTACCGCCGCTTCATTGCAAATTATTCAACCATCGCACGCCCCCTGATCGACCTCACAAAGAAAGATCTCGCATGGAACTGGACCCCTGCATGTGAAACCGCATTCTTAGAACTCAAGAAGTTGTTCCTCTCGAAACCCGTTCTCACCCTCCCCGATGTCACCGCACCCTTTGCCATTGCCACAGATGCCTCCAAATGGGCTACAGGAGCGATTCTCCTGCAAACCGACTCAAACGGTTCTTGGCACCCTTGCTCCTATCTTTCGACTTCCTTCTCCCAAGCGGAAAGGAACTATGATATCTATGACCGCGAACTCCTTGCTGTCATCCGCGCCTTGAAGGCGTGGAGACATTATCTCCACGGATCTCCCTTTCCCGTCCAAGTCTTCACAGATCACAAGAACCTGACGTACTTCCGCCAGGCCCAAAACCTTAACCGTCGCCAAGCACGGTGGCTCCTTGATCTCGCCGACTTCGATCTAAAAATGATCCACGTTCCCGGAAAACTCCTCGCTGCCCCTGATGCCCTCTCCCGTCGCCCTGACCTCTGCCCCGCTGACACTGCCGATAATGAGGGAACAACCCTTCTCCCACCGTCACTCTTTGTCAACCTCATAGACCTCCCCATGTCTCGCCGTGTCTCAAAAGCCGGCGAATCCGACCCCGTCCTCCTCTCGGTCTTGCAATCCCTTGATGGGACCATTCCACCTCAGTTCCGCTCCCGCCTCTCCGACTGGAAACACGAATCCGGTACCCTGACCTACCAAGGTCGCATCTATATCCCTGCCAATGACACCCTCCGCCGCGACATCGTGAAACAACATCACGACCACCCCACTGCCGGACATCCCGGGTACCTGAAAACCCGTCAACTTGTGGCTGCCGATTATTGGTGGCCCGGCCTTGCTCACTTCGTCCGCCGATATGTCGAAGGCTGTGCTACTTGCCAGCAAAACAAGGTTAACACCCATCCCACGGTACCCCCACTTGTCCCGGTCCCCTCCTCTGCCACCCGCCCCTTCCAACAGATCTCTTGCGATCTTATCACGGATCTCCCCCTCTCCGCGGACTTTGACTCTCTCTTGGTCGTGGTCGACCATGGCCTAACGAAGGGGGTAATTCTTTGCCCTACCAAGAAAGCCATCACCGCCGAAGGCATCGCAACACTGTTCTACCACAAGGTCTTCACCCGCTTTGGACTCTACGACAAGATCATCTCCGATCGCGGACCTCAGTTCGCCTCGTCCTTCGCTCGTGAACTAGGAAAACTCCTAGGATATTCCCTCGCCTTGTCCACCGCCTACCATCCCCAGACTGACGGCGAAACAGAACGCGTCAACCAAGAGGTCGAAACCTATCTTCGCATATTTTGTGGAAACAACCCCACCTCCTGGTTCGAACACATCTCCACCGCCGAGTTTGCCCACAACCACCGTCCCCACTCTGTCACTGGCAAATCCCCATTCTTCCTCATGCTTGGCTACGAGCCTCGCCCTATGCCCACGATCCTCCCCGAATCTCAGATCCCTGCCCTCGAACAACGCCTCACAACCCTAGACAACGCCCGCAAAGAAGCCCTTGCCGCACACGACCTTGCACGCCAAGCCATGGCATCACGCAATCACCGCACATTCACTCCCTTCGCAAAAGGCGATAAGGTCTGGCTAGAAGCCCGCAACCTCAAACGCCAGCTCACCCACGTCAAATTCTCCCCTAAAAGGGAAGGGCCCTTCACAATCACTGACGTCATGAGTCCCCTGGTATACAAACTCCGCTTGCCCAACACCTGGAAAATCCACAACGTCTTCCACGCCTCCCTCCTCACACACTACAACGAGAACACTGTCCACGGCCCCAATTACCCTGCTCCACCTCCAGATCTCATCGGAGGAGAAGAAGAGTACGAGATCCATCAGATCTTACGCCACCGCGGCTCCCCGAACAACCGCACGTTCCTCGTACGCTGGAAAGGCTACTCCGCATCTGAAGATTCCTGGATTCCAGAAACGGAATTTACCAATGCCCTTGAAGTCCTGCATGACTATAAAAGGCTCCATCCTTCTGTGTTCCCTCCAACCCAGAAACCCCGTCTTCGCACCACCCCCTCGATCCCTCGCCCTCGCTCCCCTACTAGAAAAACTAGAAAATCCCAATGACTCCCTATGCAAATTATCGTCCCACCCACTCGTCTCCCCTCTCCCAACCACCAATCAATGCCCCCGCTCCCCGTCGTACTCAAACCATTCCCTGGCTCTCTCGCACCCCCACTCCCCCTCGTCACCCCCTTGACTCCATCCCCATCTCTCGCCCTCGCCCACGATTACCCACGATCCAACCCCGTGTCTTCCGCTTTGCACCGTATCCCATCTGCGAACCACGTGCACATATCCTCTTCCGCTGGCGCCATGGACTTCCATACTCCCATTGGGCCGAACATTCTTGTTTCTGCCGAATCAACAGTTGTCCCGTCCACACTCCCTTCTGACTCCCGGCGCAACCAATCATTCGTCTCAAACCTTCGTTCTCGCCGAAACCCTGCCCCCGCATCCTCTGTCGTTTCCGCCGACGCACAAATCTTGCCCACCGCTGCAACCACATCCCTTCCCCTTTGCACCGCCTGTTCTGACACCCTGGGTCCACCCTCCTTGTCTTGTCTTCGTGGCTACTTCGACGCTAGTCGGGGGGTAATGTTACGATTGCTCGACCAGTACCACCTTTTTCTCAGAGAACTCATACCCTTCGTTCTCCCTCTCCTCCCGGAACCCCTCCACATCGCCCGTCTCGCAGTCTCCACGCTCATCCTCGCCCTCTGCATTGCATACCTCGTCACCCTTGCACTGCCTCGCTCCACGCACCATCCTCGTTCCCCGATCCCATCTTGATCCATGCGCTTGCCGCATGTCCTCGCTTCCATTCTCCTGATCCATGCGCTTGCCGCATGTCCTGGCTTCTACTTCTCTTGATCCATGCACTAGCTGCATGCCTTGCTTCTCGGACCCTTGATGCATGTGCGTACCGCATGCCTTGCTTCTATTTTCCCGTGCCTTGCTTCTTTGTTTCAGATCGATCACATCGATCTTCTTCAACCCTTGATCTCTCCTACATGAGGTTACCTCATGTCTCTTATCTTCGACTCTTGTTTCACCTTTCGCACTCAGCTGCATTCTTCCCGCTTAGTCAGCGCCCTTGCCTTTACATATATAAACCCTCGCTAGTCACTAGTAGTTCCCTAGCTTGGTCTCCCTATATCTCCCTTGTCTCCAGCCACTTGTCCTTGCACTTGTACTTCACCGTACTCGTCCAATACAACTTGCTTCACTTCCAAGTCTCCAGCGCACTTCTCGAGTCGCTGCTCTGAACCCTTGTCACTCTTGTCCATTGAACGTCAACTAGTCGTTCAACAGTCCTCCAGTCTTCTACAAGAAGTCTATCAGCGTTCACCACCGCACGACTCACCGAAGCGTCGGAAGGCATCCTCATTGAAGGAAGCACTGCTAGCTACGTCATAGCAACCCAGATCCCAGATCTAATCCCTTGCCACTTGTCACTCGTCTTCGTCACTACTTCGCCTCGCTCAAGTTAGGGCTACACTTAGGCAAGTGTAACACTTTGAATGTCTGGTCAGATAGGACTGCAGACGTATCCATGGGCGCTTCTCTACCTGGTTGTGTACCGGTGGCAGTAAACCTTTGTGGCGGTGGACCATTGGGCGATGGATAGTAATACCGACGTTGGTACGGGTTTGGTTTCTTTTGTTGTACCCGTTCCGACTGAGGTCGTTCAATGTTGATATGTTCATACATCTTTCCCAGTTTGGTATACTCTTCCATTAATTGGTCTACATCTAAGTCATCTACGTTGACCTGCAAGTACACTTGGTAGTAGATTTTGTGACTGATGTTCTCTTTTAACAACTCTTTTGCATAGAATGGTTCGATCTCAGAATCAATCTGTAAGATCTTGAACTTCTGTATGAAGTCCATTATTGAATGACCATCTGTTTGCTTGTGAGCTTGTATCGCCTTTAATGCTTCATGAGCCAGAACATTAATTTGGAAGTACGCGAAAATGTCTTTTTCGAGTGCTTTAAACTTTGGCCATGCTGCATCTCCTATTTTGAGTACGTCTTCCTCTTTGGCATATGAATCTGCTAGATCTATGTAATGCCATAGCGTAAGGAAGGCATAACCTTCTGATTTTTCCTTGAACCGAGAGAGGATTGCTATGGTGCGGAGTTTGTCATTTTTCCATTTCTGTTCGTGGACCCAAAGTGTCAGGTTCAACCACCATGAACGGAATTTCTTGGTGTCTCCTTCCCACGATCCTGGGTCGAGGATTTTCTTTGTTGCGTCATCCTTCTTTTCATCTCTCACTTCTAGCAGCTTAGCTAACTGCGCTGCAAGGTCGTCATTTGAAGCCATTGGTGGTATAGGAGGGATTGGGGGATGTTGTGGATAAGGGAATGGGAAAATAGGAGTTTTGGGTGTCGGTGGAGTTCCAAATCTTGGCTGTACTGTCTCTTCATCACTACTGTTCATACGCTAAGAGAATTTCTTTATTTAGATCAAGGTTACTATACTTGATCTTCGTTTTCTCGTATCGGTAATCTGTTTGTAATCCTAGTACGTATTTCTAGATTTATACGTTCTAACTGTCCTCGGATCTCCTCTGTTGTACACTCGGTGACAATCCTTGCAGTGTACGCTCAAACGCTGGCGAATTGAAAATAGTGGAGGTAGGAAAAGTCGAATGGATCCTCACACTAGGCCTCAAGATGAGATGTCTGAATAACCAAATGGATTAGACTGGGGGCAATCACCAGTCGAG
>JBBPMK010000608.1:0-12425 GCA_038090295.1 Boletus semigastroideus | reverse complement strand
TCAATACCGCCTCTGTTTCTGTGAGCTGATCCTGCTTCCACAGTTCGAGGGCGGCGTCGTCAACCTGAAAGTCTGATTCCTGAAAGGTGGGGTGTAGGGGAGATGATGGTATTGAATCCTAAACGAAATGAGAGTAAAGAGCAGGTCTCGAAACCAAGGGGACATGCTACCCACAGCGATGCCAAGTAAACGTGAGAGTTTGAAAGCTGCCTAACATTGTCAACAGCTATTGCTCCGATGTAGCAACTTTACGCGATACCTACATTGATGTCTTTCAGACTCTCGATGGTTATTTTCCTATTCCATCCACCAATTGCGAGGAACCGGTTGTCTGGCGAGATCGTGATCGACATTATGTCTTGTGGGTGTTTAAGGACGGGGGGCAACTGGGTGTGTGTCGAGACACCCCAGAACGTGACAGTTTGTTGTGTAGAGTATGCGAGGAAATTTCCGTGACTCGCTAGCGAGATGCACGAGCCGGAGGCGGTAGAAACCTGAGGGACAGCCCACTCTGCAACTATTGACCTTGTGGATGCATCGAGTTGCTTGACCAAATTGTCCCTGCATACAACTAGCACATATTGGTTGTTCAGCCAAACGAGGCCTTTGTTGTGCCAGGTAAATGGTTTCATTTCGGTTGTCAAGAGCAGAATGCCAGCGTCGCTATCGTAGACTCGAACATCGGAATTTTCTTCATAGCCAACTGTCGCTATTCTGTCTCCTTGTGGGGAGTATTTCGCTGCCGTCACCGAGTAGTCGTGTTGGAGTAGTAAGAGTCGTTTGGACGTTGCGATCTCCCAGACTGTGGCTGTCTTGTTCTCCGATGCTGAGACGAGTCTTGTTGAGTCGGGCGAGAAATCGACTCCGTGAATGAGTTCTCCGTCCTCCTTTTGCTTGAAGATTGGCTCGTATGTCGCTGCATTCCAAACGAGCACATCGCCCCATTCTGTCCCCGCCGCGATTTTACTGCCATCCTGGGACACAGCGAGACAAGTGACAGAGTGCGTTTGCATCCTCGCCATTTCCTTGCCGTCTTGCACTCTCCACACTTGAACCCCTCCGTCCCCGCCGCTCACGAGACACTCGCCATTTGCCGAGAAGACCACCGCATACAGCGCGCGGCCGGCGTTAATTTCAACTGGACGACCGCATTCATGCCTAGCGGTCAGCCTGGATTTGCGATCCAACTCTTCAGGACCCACCGGTCATTGTGGACGTCGTGGCTGTCAGCGACAATGTGTAGCAGGGTACTGATGGAAGGCGAGGGAAACAGTGTGGGTTCCCCGGGCTAACGCGTTGCGCCACCCTGAGAAGAATCAGTCTGTGCACGCCTCGTGTCGTCGCTCCAAGACATGTACATTACCCTCATCAATGAACGTTTTGACTATCAACTCGGAGGTCACACCTGTCCCTCTTCATCAAGCAGACTGTCAGACGTGATACAGGGCACCTCCCCGCAGTCTGTTGAAGAGTACTTATCACCAGCGTTTGTTGCTTTCAGTCTATTTCCTTCCGTGCTTAGGCATGATTTCGTGAGAATACGTGACAGGTACGACGGGGACCGTCGGACCGTCTTTTGCTCGTCGCGTGTCCATGTTAACGATGTCAAGGTGGGTTCGTCGGCTGGTAATGATCGATCGTCGATCATGCGATGTCTCGAGCACGTGGAGAGGCAAGACAACTCGGATGTTCTCTTGCTCGAGGTACTCATGCCGGACGAGCGCAAAACTAGCCTTGAGAGTAAGGTGGGTCGGTCATCCACGACTGTGCTGCATCGTTGGAAATGGCGCGTGGGTTGAGACACTTCCAAACATGGCTCGTGAAGCACGGGACCGAGGAAGGGGGTACTCGTTTGTACGCCGATGGTCGCAGCTAAACCTGACCGTGTCCATTCAACCACCGATAAAGAAAGTATAGTAAAATTTTACACGCGTTTAATAAAGGATCATCGTACTTGGGATAATTATAGCAAGTTCGTCGTCGCTCGTCTCCTCCTAGAACGCGACTGCGGCACACGTGCATGAGATGTCAACATAAACATCTTTTCTCCGTCTGGGAAAAGCGAAACGATCCTGCGACGCCGGGCGTGTTTAGCACACGAGCGCAACGACGGCACCAAGCACCGTGAGCCCGAGACCAGCCACATCCACCGGTCTCCGCGCAACGCTGCTCGCCGCGTTCGAGTGCGTCGTCGTCGCCGTCGCCGTCGCCCCCGCCGAGGAAGCCGTCTGAGTGATATAGCTAGTGATGGTGCTGGGTATTGTGGTTGTCCCAGGGGAGGTGAGCGGCATGATCGCGGTGGACTCGGAGGAGATGAGGGAGGAGAGGGCGGATAAGACTGACGATGGCACGCCGGTAGTGTTGAACGAAAGGGTGGTAAAGGGAGGTCCGCTCGTGCTGTGGGGGCCAGTTGAACGAGTGACACACTACAAGCCTGAGCACGGGGTCGGGACTTACGCGGGTATGCCTGTAGGTGTGAGGACGTCGTTCGAGGCGGAGACGTGCACGACGGCGACGGCGACCAACGTTGCTAGCGTCGCGAGCTTCATCATGTTGGGAGAACCGACGTGCGAGGGCGGGTCTAGGTTAAATACGCTCTCATGGGGGGTGCTGCGGACGGGAAGCACGTTATGGGGATAAATTAAGCCACAGATCGGCAAATTAGCTACATGAAACTGGGGCTACTTCTACTTGCCCTCCTCGTCCTCCTTGACACCGAGAGCGACAGCGTACCGCTTCTTGTACTCGCTCGGCAGCTCAATGTCAACCCCGTTCTTCCATATGCCCCGTCTCGCAGTCCTAGACAGTAATTAGCGATGAGTCAACATGCCCAAAAGCAGACAACCGCCCGCATGGCACCTACTTGGCTTCCTGTTGCGTGCGCACAAACTTTTCCTGTCCCCAGGGTCCATACTCTGCACCGCTCGCCTCATACGTCGTCGCAGTACCAGCACGCAACATCTCGAGGGCGAGCGGACTGCCAAAGTATTTACCGAGACACAACGGCAACCACGGCCGGGGAACAAGCGGTATCCCCACCTGTCCACGACCGCTCAACATCATACGGCACACGCAGAGCAATCAGCCAACGCACGATGCGACCATACTGGTCTTTGCGGACCAACTGGCAATGCAGGGTTTTCCCAAGGATCCTCTTCCTAAGCCATGTTAGACTCTCCGCCGCGTGAGCCTGCCCGGGCCGTCCATAATGTGCACCCTACCGTCACGACTCGTGAGAAACGCTCGTGATGCGCCGAGGAGAGACCTACCTCAGGCGCGTCCACGCCAGCAATCCGAACATGTATCGTTTGGTCTTTTAACTCTGTCCACCAGCGTCACCCCGGGGCACACAACACGCACGATGACCGTACACGCACCTTTTCGCCTCGTCGGCACGCACCTGAGCTTGAACGGCCATCGCCAACCGATACCCGGGGTGTGATACAGTCGAAAGTCGTCTGCGTCCCCGACGCTGCGCATGGCCGCGTCTCGGATGGTGTGCAAGAGGGCGTGGGGTCATTGCATACCTGGTGACGGTGCCACGGATCCATCGCCGTCGCGACAAAACGTTGGGTGTGATCCATTCGGCGGTTCGGAGGCGCATACCCCAGCGACGCCAGGCCAGGAGCGCACCACCACCCGACACTGCACCAAGGGCGAACACGAGGCAATAATCTATTTGGGTTTCATGGCGGCGTAGAACAGTGCTCGTGTTAGCAACGGCTCTTGTATTTCTTGGTTCGGGTGTATGAGACGTGGTGGTATCGAACCAAGACATCGAGGACACGTTTAAGGCAAGAAGGCACGCGCGACACAACCATTCACATTCAAGTCACACACAATAAATAGATGTAGAGGCGTTCAAGACGTGAATCATGCAACAACACAAAGTACAGCCTTCATTCGAGGTCAAGAAAAACATCTTCCGCCTAGTCAGACTTTTTGTTCGATGTCTGGCCAGTCGCTTCGTTGTACCTTGTGGCAAGGCGATCATATTCTTCTGCATTCTGCGCCGCTTGCTTCTTCACAATCTCTGCTCGCAAGATGAGTGCACGTTAACAAGGGCTGGCAATGACACACACCAAAGTCACGGTTCCTGTCTTCACTCTCTGCTAATTTCTTCTTGAGTGCCTCGATCTGTTTTGCCTGCTCACTCGACGCAGTGTTGTTCTTCGACATCGTCGACGTCTGAAGGGGGCACATTCTCAGTCAAAGCGCACGAACGACAATCGACACCACTTGCCGCCTTTTTCAACTTGGCATGTTCCTCCTGCGTCTGAATGAGATCGAGCACGATCGAAAACACGCGCGTCAATACGAGTGAAAGGAACAAGCAAAACCCGGTCAAGTACATGTTCCTCTGGGCACTGTGCGAGGCTATCAGCACCCATCGCCGCGAGCCCAACCACGACCTACTAAAACTTGCGCGCAGCGATCGAAGACTCGGTGCGGACGTCATGCACGGTGTGATCCGCACGGGCCATTTGCAGTTCCGAGGTCACGCGGAACATGCGCTGGAGCGCGTCCGCAAAGAGCACGACGACAAAGATGAACGAGATCTTGAGACCGTAGGCGATTTTGGCGACGATGGTGCTCTCTGAGAGGAAGCGAAAGAGACGCTTGCGGACGCTGTGTGGGAACGGGAACACGAGGATGCAGAATGTGATCATCTGCAGCGACGGTGAGGACGTCGCGTGAACGTGGAATAGGGCTCGACGTACCTCTGCTGCGAGGAGCATAAACGTGAGCGTGTAGCTGTCGAGTCGACATCAGCGGGGGATTTGGCGTAGAGGACACGACCTACTAGATCGTCATGGTGGTGGTCTCCCGTCAAAACGTTTTTGCGCAGTGAGCCAACGTGTCGACGTGACGTCACACCAACAATGATTAGGTAATCAATTCCCAACCATCCAACAGGGGGCTTGTCCATACCACGTCTGATTAGGTGTGACCTCACTGATGGTTGCATCGAGGCTTTCGATGTCGGTGATGTCCGAGTCACGATGGTGGTTGAGCGATAGTGGCACAGACACGAGGTGTGCACAAACCTGTTCTTACCCGCACTATTGCCCTCGCCTTCCATCAGGGTCCTGCTACAGCCACGACGCCCACAATGACCGTCGGTGAGTCCTGACAAGTTGGATCGCAAGTCCGTGCTGATCATTGGGCATGAACTTGAATGCGGCCGTCCAGTTGAAATAAACGCGGACTGCGTGCTGTCAGTGGTCTTCTCAGCGAATGGCAAGTGTCTCGTGGGGAGCAGTACCGAAGGGGTTCAAGTGTGGAGAGTGCAAGACGGCAAGGAAATGGCGAGAATGCAAACGAACTTTGTCACTTGTCTCGCTGTGTCCCAGGATGGCAGTAAAATCGCGGTGGGGACACTCTATGGCGATGTGCTCGTTTGGAATGCAGCAACATACGAGCCAATCTTCAAGCAAAAGGAGGATGGAGAACTCATTCACGGAGTCGATTTCTCGCCCGACTCAACAAGACTCCTCTCGGCATCGGAGAACAAGACAGCCACAGTCTGGGAAATTGCAACGTCCAAACGAGTCTTACTACTCCAACATGACTACTCGGTGACGGCAGCGAAATACTCCCCACAAGGAGACAGAATAGCGACAGCTGGCTATGAAAATTCCGATGTTCGAGTCTACGATAGCGATGGCAGTCCGGTCTCGACAGCCGAAATGAAACCGTTTGCCTGGTACAACAAAGGTCTCGTTTGGCTCAACGACCAACATCTGCTAGTCGTATGCTGGGGCAATTTTGTTAAGCAACTCGATGCATCCACAGGGTCAACGGTCGCAGCCTGGGATCTCTCTCCGGTCAGTACAAGTTACGGGTCGTGCATCTCGCTACTGGGCCACGGAAATTCCTTCGCATACTCTACACAAGATACCGTCACGTTCTGGGATGTCTTGACACACGTCCAGCTACCCCCCGTCCTCGAACACCCTCAATACATTACATCGATCACAATCTCGCCAGACAACCGGTTCCTTGCAATTGGTGGAATCAATGGGAAGATAACCGTTGAGAGTCTCAAATGCATCAATGTAGGTATCGTGCAAAGTTGCATCGGAGCCATGGTTGCTGACTATGTTAGGCAACCGTCCACGAGGAAGATGAACGGCCGTGCACACAGGGAGATGTGCCTGGCTCCAAATCGGTATGATTCACTCACTTTCGGGGCCTCGCCCTGACACCATTGTGCACTCTAGGAACCAGCTTGTAAACTCTCGTGTTTACTTGGCATCGCTGTGGGTAGCATGTCCCCTTGGTTTCGAGACCTGCTCTTTACTCTCATTTCGTTTAGGATTCAATACTATCATCTCCCCTACACCCCACCTTTCAGGAATCAGACTTTCAGGTTGACGCCGCCGCCCTCGAACTGTGGAAGCAGGATCAGCTCACAGAAACAGAGTCGGGATTGACCACACACATTACCACATCCCGTAGTCCAACCCATCATGCATTCGTTACTCGGGCTCTTGTGCGCGCTCGTTTACAAGAGTGGGATATGGCTCTTGAGGATGCTGAAAAGGTGCGTGGTGGTTCACTCCCTAATATATTTACGCTAACAAACGTTCACCAAGAGCATCGAAATCCAGCCATCCATCATCGGTTACATCGCAAAGAGTATGGCGCATGTCTATAGGGGAGAAAAGGACAAGGGATATCGCACCTTTGACATGGCGTTCGTGCGCACCCAGTCATCTCATGCCACGTTTCTTCTTCTGGTCAAGGTCTGCGTTTCTGCCGTCTTGCATGGGTTGTTCCTGTAATATCTTCCCAGGCTATCATTGTATTTATGGCTGGAGAACACCTCGATGCAGTATCGCGAGTGGATGACCTCATCGTTACCACGAATTCAAACTCGATCTGCCATGTCATCCAGGTATGGCTTGGTCTGCTATGACAACACTATCGCTGACTTTCCGGAAGGCATATATGTATCTTCTCCTCGGGAATTCGTGCATAGAGCGAAACAACCGGCAGGGTGCCATAGAGTCATACGAACTTGCACGAACCCGAATACGACAGTGCAAGAGCCAACTGTTGCTGTTGATCTCCCTAGTAAGCTTCTTGGCATGTATAATGCGACATATCTATGTCCTCATCATCTCTGACAGCTATTCGGCTGGCAATTCGATAATATCGGCATGACCGTTCAACAGCGCCTATGTGATGCATTATACGAAGCGGGTCGCATCAAGGAAGCAGTCGAATGTTTCCACCAAATGACGACTGAAGGAGGAGGGCCCGGGGAGACAAACTTGGGTTGTCAACATATAGAATGGGCTCACGGTAAGCAGTTGCGCATATCGTGATATGCTCACACGATGATTTTCCGCAGACCTTCGGCAACGTTGCTCGCGGACGCTGGAGCAGCTCGGAGATTCAGCAGCAAATGACCAGCAGCACGATGAGGCTATCATCCACTACACAACTGCATTGTCACTCGAACTACCGACCTCCCAAGAGATTCTAATCAAGCGAGCAAAGGTGCTTGTGGCGATGGGTTCATGGGAGCATGGTTTGGAGGATGCAAATCGTGTATGTCGTTTCCACTCTCTCGTCGAGAGTAATCTTGTCGACAATCTATGTTCAGGCAATCACGCTGGATCCGTCGTCGCCGTGGGGATACGAAATGAAGCATGCCGTTTTGCACAAGATGGGACAGTATGACGATGCTGTCAATGCCTTTGAAGCAATGCTTTTGAGCATAGCTCAATCTCCTGACGCGGACGTTCGACGTTCGTCATGCTGTCACTATGAAACGATGCTTTGTTCACATTATTTAATAGGATGTGTTGACAGGTACATCCACCCGTCGACCACGCGAGTCGAGATTCGTAAAATCGTTCAGCAGAGAATACGTCATCTACCACGCATCCTTATCGCAACATCTACCGGTCATCTCTGTGATAGGACCCAGCAAGCATCCACCTTTGAATCACTTTCCATCTTCAATGAACTAGTGTCATCAACGACGACGCGTATTGACTACGCCCGAATTAAGCATAAAGTACAAGAATTCTTTGAATATGTCATGTTCTCGCACAAGTGGGAAGACAACGAACCACTGTTTTCCCACGTTATACAAACCTCGGTATACGACCTGGAGAAATCTCCAACTCATGACAAGTTGCAAACGTTTTGCAAAATTGCCCAGGATAACGGGTTCAATTGGGCGTGGAGCGACACGTGTTGTATCAATAAATCCGACCACTTCATCCTTCAAGAAGCTCTCGTTGTAATGTTCAAGTGGTATCAGAATGCTACCCTGGTGGTTGTCTTCCTCCGTGGCGTTCACTCTTCGTCGGAGCTCGGCGCTCTCATGAAGAGTACCTGGGACAGTCGTGCTTGGACTCTTCAAGAATACATTGCTGCACAATTTGTCCACTTCTACACTGAAGACTGGACGTTGTACCTCGATCTGAAGATTCCGAACCACAAAGAGTCACTAGAAGTGATTTCAGAGATGGAGCAGGCCACCGGGGTCTCTGCAAAACTGTTGATGTCACTTCGACCGGGATTATCGAACATCCGGGAGAAACTGCGTCTCGCGTCGACACGACACACGACGCTGGTGGAAGATGCTGCATACTCGCTCCTCGGGATTTTCTCGGTTAAAGGGCTCTCAGCGATATACGGTGAAGAAGATGCCTCCCTAGGACGACTATTAGCGAATGTTCTCACCGGATCTGGAGATGTGAGTGTTCTTGCATGGACTGGAGACTCTGGCACCTTCAACAGTTGTCTTCCCGCTCAAATCACTGTGTTTGAAGGACTGGCTACGTCGCACCTTCCATCACCCATTCCAGACCTCGAGATGGAAAGTATTCCCCCCAGCTCCTCATTCGACCTCGGTGTAGCCCTGACGTTATACGATAACCTCAGCAAGCTTCCTGCAGCCTGGTTCGTCACCGGCCGAATGAAACTTCCCTGTATCGCATTCAGACTACCCTCTCTGTACCGCACACGTCCAGTCCGTCTTTATTGCGCACAGACCACTGCCTTTGGCAAAGTGGAAGTTACGACGAGGCAAGACATTTCCCGGATGAAGAATCTGTATCTCGTCCACCCTTGGTTGGACGCCCTTCTTGAGCAAGAAGATATACACGGTAGCGTGTTTGTTGAGAATGATGCCCCGCCATCCGCGACCACAGATGATGAAATCTCTGATGATGAACTTGACGATGACGATCCCTCGGCTCTTCCTGTGCCTGAGGTTCGGTCCCATATGGCCCCCGAGAATATAGATCCAATGGATGATGAGACCCGGGCAAGACGGTTCGTCGCACGTCTTCGACGACCGTTCGGAGCACTTTTGTTGACGCCGGTAGCATCGAGTCGACGTGGGACGGATTACAAACGGGTCGCGGCTGATGCGTTGATCAGGATACAGTTCCAGGAAAGCGTTTCGTTGACTGAAATTCTGGACAATGTACGCACACTCGATGTTTTGTGATATCACGGACGAAGATGGATAAGCTCCCATTGTTGGCACTGTGAGCATATGTCTTTTACCTTCATATTCTGTGACTGTCTCTATTCTTGATGTCCATGCTTGCTTTATTCCCTTCAAGCCAGCTGATGCGTGCACTTCGATCGTCGCATTGAGAATTTGTCAGTGCTAGCAAGACAGACAACTCGCTCGAGCCCAAAAGATGTTACATCTAAACCTCCGGTCGTGACGAAGATGATGGACCATAGGAAGATGTTTTCATGCAATACACTCGTGCCGGATTACACAAATTAAGTAAATGTATTGAGTTCAGAGACGGGACGCGCTATCGCGGACCCCATTCCTTCGAAATCAGATACTTGAGCGTTCCAACTGCGATTATCGTCGCCTCTCCGTTC
The DNA here is from genome assembly GCA_038090295.1 of Boletus semigastroideus. Taxonomy (NCBI): domain Eukaryota; kingdom Fungi; phylum Basidiomycota; class Agaricomycetes; order Boletales; family Boletaceae; genus Boletus; species Boletus semigastroideus. The sequence goes on along the minus strand of JBBPMK010000608.1, from coordinate 2,552 downwards.
TTGAACAAGCTGGGCAGCGCCTTGTAAGACGTTGGGTTGAAGGTGTCGCTCAACTTGTCGGAGTAAGCACAATTATGAATTATGACTTACCAATTCACTGATGTTAGGGAACAGAGTTCGTGACAACCTCGCTCTTTCCCTTGGCGTTCCATATTCCATTCACTCATAGTGAGGATCGCTGAGCTTCCGTGCCGACTAGATCCGTTTACTCGATCCACTCGAGGTCCCGTTGCCGTCGCTGCCCTGCCATCTTGGCGCTGTATTCTCCCCTCCTTTGTTGTCAGTGTGGTGGGCAGCAAGCATTTGGATGAACCTAAACATGAATAGTGTGGAGAATTGGCCTACTGAGCGAAGCCTCCTTTGAACTTTGAGAGTCTACGCATTTAGCCAAATTTAAGGTGTGACTACTCACGCGCCTTTTCTGACACCTCAATGCGTTGTAGTTGATGAGGTAGATCGGGTACAGTCTGGGTGGGATCGTTCGTACTTGAAAGAGCATACCCGGCATCGAGAGCCAAAGAAATATTAATAATGTCGCCCTATATTGCGGAGGACGTCAACGCATGGTGTGATCCGCACGGGCCATTTCCAGTTCCAAGGTCACGCGGAACATGCGCTGGAGCGTGTCCGCAAAGAGCACGCCGACAAAGATGAACGAGATCTTGAGACTGTAGGCGATTTTGGCGACGATGGTGCTCTCTGAGAGGAAGCGGAAGAGACGCTTGCGGACGCTGTGTGGGAACGGGAACACGAGGATGCGGAACGTGATCATCTGCAGCGACGGTGAGGACGTCGCGTGAACGTGGAATAGGGCTCGACGTACCTCTGCTGCGAGGAGCATAAACGTGAGCGTGTAGCTGTCGAGTCAATATCAGCAGGTGATTTGGCCTAGAAGACACGACTTGCTAGATCGTCATGGTGTTCGTTCCACACCACATGACGTCACACCACAATGATTAGGTAATCGATTCCCACCTCCGTTTAGGATTCAATGCTATTATCTCGTCTGCATTTCACATCATGCACTCGTTTCTCGGGCTCTCGTGCGCGTTGGTTTACAAGAGTGGGACCGGCTGTCGAAGACGCTGAAAAGGTGCGCTCACTCTCTAATATGCTCATGCTAACAAACGGTCACCGAGAGCATCGAAATGCAACCGTCCGTCATTAGTTCCGTCGCAAAGAGCTTAGTGCATGTGTGCTAGGGTATCGCACATCGCGTTCGCGCACACTCAGTCATTTCACGCCACCTTTCTTCTCATCAAAGTCTGAATTTTCCCGTTTTACATGCATTTCCACTTGCTGATATCTTTTCAGGCCACCGCATTGTTGTACTCATGGCCGGAGAGCACCCTCGATGTAATATTGCAAGTAGATGGTATCATCATCAGTACCGGACTCCGACGCGATATGCTATGACATCAGGTCTCCCAATGGCGTCACCACTACGAACGCGACGGCGACCCAGGGCGAGCAGCCTCTCACGGAGACCGGTGGACGTGGTTGGTCTCTGGCTCACGGTGCTCGGTGCCGTCGTTGAGCTCATGTTTTAAACGTATCACAAGCTCGTTCTGCCCCTTCCCAGACGGAAAAACAGATGCCAGTTTATGTTTACATCTCACATAGATGGATGGGGAGGAGACGAGCGAAGAACTTGCCATAGTACGATGATCCTTTATTTACGTGTGTCATGCTTCTTTCTTTGGACAATGGGCGTTTGAATGGACACGATCAAATTTAGCTACGACCATGTTGGAAGCATCCCAAACCCACGCGCTATAGTCGCAGACGATCGATCGATAATGCGGGACGGCGTAGGCCCTCAGCACGCCGATGTTCACGTTTCCTTACCTCACGGCCAGTTTCGAGCTTGTCGGGCATGAGCACCTCAAGGAATAGAATAGAACGTTCGAAGGAGGTGTGCTATCTTGATTCTCCACTTGCTCGAGACATGGCATGACCAACGACCGATCATTACCAACGAACCCACCTTGACATTATTGACATTGACATGCGACACGAGGTCCGACGGTCCCTGTCATAATCAGTTGCGATTGAACGATAGTCATTGTATGTTACTACCGTTTGGGTCGAGGGACGAAACTCTTTCTAGGTGTTCTTGTCACATATTCTCGCGTGAGAATACCCTCGATCCCGAAGAGGCACCAAATTCCAACACGGGTGATGATCTGGGCCTTTCATCCTCCAACGGATTGTCGCGAAGAGGAGGCCTGTGTCACGTCTGCTTCACGAAGAGGGACAGGTGCGACCTCGTTGACGGTAAGTACTACATCGACACATGGGATGTACATGCGGTGCCTTAGAGGGACAGCACAAGCGCCGAAGACACGAGGCGTGCATAGACCATTCTTATCAAGATAGAGCAACACGTTACGAAGCCGCGCCTTTGTCCTCTCCTTCCAGCAGTGCCCTAATATACCTTGTCACTGATAGCCACGACGTCCACAATGACCGGTGGGTCCTGAAAAGTTGGATTGACGTGCTGATCTCGAAGTTGGGCATGAATGCGGCCGTCCAGTTGGAATTAACGCCGG
>JBBPMK010000607.1:0-12430 GCA_038090295.1 Boletus semigastroideus | reverse complement strand
CGAGAGTGAGGGGGGTGAGCAGGACGAGCAGGACGAGCAGAATGAAGATGGGAGTGAGGAGGAAGAGATCGGGGACGAGGACGGGGAGGAAGACTGGGATGAGTTGGACGAGTTGGATGAGGATGTGGAGGATGAGAAAACATGGACAAGGACGAAGAGGAAGACAGGTATGAGATGGGTAAGTTGGGCGAGGATGGGCAGGATGAGCAAGACAGTGACGAGTATGGGGAGGATGAGCAAGACAGTGACGAGTATGGGGAGGAGTGTGGGGAAGAAGACAGGAATGAGTTGGGCGAGTTGGGAAAGGGCGACGAGGTAGTGGGGAGCAACGTCAAGGGGGACGAGGAAGATGAATAAGAGGAAGGAGGAGCAAAGTGGGACTCGGAACCTGACTTGGAACAAGAATGTGTCGGGGGGGATGGGAATGCAAAAGCAGATTGGGGAAATTCGGTGGATGACGATGGCGATTTTGAGTACCCAGATTATTGATTGAATATATCCCAGTGTTGATAGTTCGAATGTCCACGCGTTGGATCTGTTTCCGTTCAAGCAAGCTCGCCTTGTACACCCTCCTGGAAGACATAGTGCGACACATATTCAACGATGAAACGCAAACATGAGTCATCTATCCAGGTACTCATAGAAAACACTTGAAGCTTGAAGCGTGAGTGGGGGCGACGTCGCCTGCCTCGGAAACAACCGAGACCTTCTTGATGGAAGCAGTCACCGAGTCGACTCGTAAGTGCCATTGTGCCATGAAACGCCTGATCCTACTAGCGTGCATTCTATAGTAAACCAGAACGAGTCCCAGGCTTCTTTGTTGCCACCACATGGCGACCCGGATGGCACTATCTCGGGTCAAGCAAGAAGTCATGGCGTCCAACAATACGCGTCTGTTCATCTCTTGCCTTCCTACCGAGATCCTGCAAGACGTATCTATCCGTTGCGTCCGATATTGTCACTACTTCCACGCGTTTTGCACGCCTAGGACGGCCGTACCTTGTTGGGTCAACGTTTCGTATGTCTGCCGCCATTGGCGTAATGTTGCTCTTGGGTATCCAACCCTTTGGAGCTACCTTTTCTTCAATTCGCAGCAATGGACAGCAGAGTTATTGGCCAGATCGGAACAAGCGTCGTTGAAGATAAGCATCAACCGAATTTTTTTAAATCCCAAGCTCGTGATCTGCATAGAGAAAGCGTTGGACCACATAGAACGCACTGAAGAGCTATCGATCGTATTCGATTCCTTCCTTGCCCGTCAAATTCTTTCCAAACTCTCCTCTCCGGCGCCTCGCTTGCAAGATCTGTGCCTACTAGTCAAGCATAACGGATCTCTAGAGTGTCCCTCATCACTGTTTCGAGACACTCCAGCGCTTCGTAAACTCCACCTCCAGAAATGTCTCGTGCCATTGCACTCGTTCAAGCTGAGCACTCTGACGAATCTCTATTTATGCGATATTCCCTCCCAGTTTCTTCCAACCATAGAAAAGTTCCTGCCCACACTAGGCTTACTACACGCCCTCGAACGTCTTTCTCTCATAATGGCCCTCCCTAGCGCTACTGACTTTCTATCTAGCGCCGCATTTAATATGTTCAAAAAAATTGCTCTACCCCGTCTTACTCACAATCTGTGCTCCCCTCTCGACAGTCATCGAATTCCTTTCGTGTGTGGATATTCCAGTAGATGCAAAGGTCCCCCTGCGATGTATATTTCGCAACGATCCCCCAGTCGATGATCACGCATCCTTGCTCGATTCTCTTCTCGCACAAAGATAACAACATCTCTGGCGATGGCCCACTATTCAGAACACGTTCAATGACCATCGAGGTTACGGGGTATGTCTCACCTTCAGCACATCCAAACAAGACCGCATCGACCCATTCACCCCCGAGATTGACGTATTAGATCCCGGGTTTATTTTACGGATCGAATTGTGCCTGCAAGGGACGTTCGACTCGGATCGCATCGTCAACGATCTTTTTTGTTCCGTCTTGCCTCTGTCACACATTCAGGATCTCTGGGTGTTGAATCCCCCGTCCTCGTCCGCCTTTTGGAGGCGGGTCCTGGGTACACTGTAGGGCATACGGTCCCTCTGTCTGAGCCACGGCGACATGCCCGATCTCTCCATACTCTCTCCACCGGATCTCACCACCCACGACGACGACGGCGTACAGAATCAAGCACAAGAACAGGCCATCGGACTCGGTCACAGACAAGGTGGCATGTTAGCGCCACGACTGGAAGCGTTGGACATTGTTCGGGTGCTGTTCTCGCCAACACAGGACAATCCCAATCTGTCCCATCGTGCCATCACGCGTCAGAGACTCTTTGATGTGCTGTCGACACGCCAAGGCTTCCCGGGTCGTCTCATGATGAATAAATGTTGCGTGGGTGAGGGTGCCGTGGACTTGGTTCTGCTATGGGGTGATGGCGATGTTCGAATCGTGAGTGAGTGTACGACGTATAACTGGCCATACCAGGAAGTCTATCCTGGTTGGATTTGAACGCGAGGACGAGAGCAAAGAGGATGAGGATGAGTGAGGAGGATGAGAACGAGAAGGAAGGGGTCGGGGTCGGGGAGGAAGACAGGGTTGAGGTGGATGAGTCGGGTGAGGATGGGGAGGATCAAGGACGGTAATATAGAAGACGCATGTCTCAACCAGGAGTCACGCTTGTATTGAAGAGTCCGATGAGCTCGATAACATCTACGCATCTAGAGATACGCGAACGGTATACCTACACACAAAGAAAATAACCACGCACACTAACAGAAGCCCCAGCTTCCCAATCCTCCAAACGCACCTCCCCGTCCACACATGCACCACCACCCCCTTCTCCACCCGGACCCGCCCATACCCTTCGTCCCACTTGGTCTGGCATCTTGCGACTTATACAGATACAGATAGCGCGCGTGTTCTGGACAATAATTAAAAAAACGTCGGATTCTCGTGCGTGTGGAATGAGAAAAGAGCGTGTCGGCTTACGTCCCGATTGGCGGGTCCAGGTCGTCCATTCCGCCGTCTTCTCGGCCCTGGACGCTTTCACCTCCAACCCCAGATGCTTGCCCAGACTCTCCCGCGGGACGTCGTGCGTTGCAACGGACGGTTGTCTTGCACTGGACAGTCAATCAAGAATCACGTTCTTTTTGTGATCAGCTCAACAGGTTCCGACGACGCAGCCTGAGGGTTATCAGTCCGGGTGACTCGGGAACAGCCGAGACCTTCTTGGTACTGACGTCAACGGCAAGTCAAGTGCCATTTGCTATGGAACGCCTGATCCTAACTAGCGTGCCTTCCATAGTAAACCAGAACGAGTCCCAAGCTGGGCTTATTCGTCACCATGGCGACCGTGGTTCCATCTGAGGCCAAACAGGAGGTCGTGGCGAATGGTATCCATCCGTCCATCTCTTACCTTCCTACCGAGATCCTGCAAGACATATTCATCTGTTGTGTCCGGGATTGTTACGACTGGCACCCCTATTGTATCACGGCCGTACCTTGTTGGGTCAATGTTTCGTATGTCTGCCGCCATTGGCGCAATGCTGCCCTTGCGTATCCAACCCTTTGGAGCTACCTTTTCTTCAAATCACAGCAATGGACAACAGCATTATTGGCCAGATCAGAACAAGAATCATTGACGATGTGCACCGACCACGGTGATTTCACGTATAATTCCAAGCTCATAATCTGCCTAGAGAAAGCATTGGATCACATGGAACGCACTAAACAGCTATCGATCATACTCGGGTCTTCACTCGCCAATCAGGTTCTTTCCAAGCTCACTCCTCCCGCGCCCCGCTTGCAATACTTTTCCCTAGTAGTTACGGATGAAGGGGCTCTGGAGTGGCCCTCGTCGCTTTTTCAAGGTGACCCTCCAGCGCTTCATAAACTCTACTTCGAGCAATGTCCCGCGCCATTGCACTCGTTCAACCTGAGCGCTTTGAAACACCTCTCTTTACTCGATATTCCCTCTCGGTTTCTCCTAACCATAGAGGGGCTCCTGGGAACACTGGGCTCACTACATGCCCTCGAGCGTCTTTCTCTCAGAAATGCCCTCGCTGGTGCCACCGGCTTTTTATCTAGCACCACATTCAAAACGTTCAAAAGGATTGCCCTACCCCGTCTCTTCTCCCTTCAGGTCTTTGCTCCGCTCTCGACAGTGGTCGCATTCTTTTCGTGTGTGGATGTTCCAGTAGACACAGAGGGGATCCTGCATGGTGAATCCAAAGACGATCCCTTAATCAATGAGTACACATCCTTGTTCAATTCTCTTGCACAAAGATGCGACATCTCCGGGGGTGGCCCCCTATCCAGAACTCGTTCAATGACCATCAATGCTTACCCTGGACACATGCATCTCACCTCCGACACACCCCCATACGACGTCGAGAACCGGGAGAGCCCCAGATTTATGTTACACCTGTGCCTGGAAGGGGTGTCCGAGGATCGCATCATCAGCGATCTTTGTTGCGCTTTGCCTCTATCGCATATTCAAAACATGGACGTTGTCTATCCCCCGTTCTCGTCCACCTTTTGGAAGCGCATGCTGGGTAGATTCCAATGCATACGGTCGCTCCGGCTGTGCGAGGGCACCATGCCAGATCTCTCCGTACTCTCCCCCACGCACGACGACGACGACGACGTACGGAATCAAGAACACGGACAAGGCAGCATGTTAGCACCACGGCTGGAAGCGTTGACGATCGATAACGTGACGTTCTCGCCGGGAGCGTACGGTTCCCGTGCCATCGCGCGTCAGACACTCTTTGGTGTGCTGTCGACACGCCAGGGCTTCCCGGGTCGTCTCACGCTGCGTCAATGTCGCATAGGTGATTATACGGTGGACTTGGTCGTGCGGTGGGGTGATGGCGATGTTCAAGTCGTGAGTGAATGTACGACATATTCACGCCAGGTCTGCTGGGATGAATATGAGGAAGACTAGAGCGAGGAGGACTCGGATGAGAGTGACAGTGACAGTGATAGTGAGTGAGGAAGACGGGGACGACGACGACGAGATAGTGGAGAGCGATGAGGAGGGCGACGAACAAAACGAGGAAGAGGAAGGGGGAGCCGAGTAGGACTCGGGACCTGACTTACTGTAATGGAACAAAGAATCTGACAGGGGAAATGGATACAGCAATTCGGTAGATGACGACGGCGATGTCGAATATTCAGATTATGACGATGATTCGAGGATTCGCCTGATGACAATACTGTCGAAAAGATCGAGGAGCATCGCAGCAAACGTGGTTCATCGATCATCAGTGCTGGGGTAGACGAATCTCTGCTCGAGCATGCCGCAGCAGGTTCGATGGAGATATCCATGACGCGCTTTCCACCAGCAAGGATCCTTGTCGCAGTATAGCTGACTCGTGGATGCATCCAAGGACTGGAAAGTGTCATGGACCGAATGCAGTCAGTCACATCTAGAGATACACGAATATTAATGGTATATACACCGTACACACATCAAAAAAGAAAAATCACAGCGCACGCTAAACAGAAACCCCATCCTCCCAATCCTCCTCCTCCCTCACCCCTCGTCCCCTCCCCCCCGCCTCCATCAGCACCCCAAGCGCCTCCGTTCGCACGTCCATCACCGCCTCCTTCTCCACCCGGACCCGCCCGTACCCCTCGTCCCACTTGGCCACGCTCTTGAAGAACCGTCGGCGCGGCACCGACAGAGACAGAGACGCGCCCCCTCTTCCACTTAGCGCGTCCACGTCGATACACCGGTTCGTCAGGATGCTCATCCGTTTCCGACCGTTCCGCCGGTACGACGACCCGTCCGAGTCCTCGTACCGCTCGTCGTCGGACTCCTCCGAGCCCGCCGTCGCATCCTGCAGCTTATACAAATAACGCGCATGTTCTGAAGAAACGGTCGAGTGCACGCATGTACGAGAAGAACATGTCGACTTACGCGCCAATCGACGGTCCAGATGATCCATCCCGCCGTCTTCCCGGTCCTGGTCCCGGTCCGCTTCCGCCTCCACCCCTAAATGCTTCCCCAGACTCTCCCGCGGGACGTCGTGCATCGCCACGGACGGCGCACACGGCAGCTGCGCCAGCTGATGCAGCGCGTTGAACCTCACCTTGTCGATCGACCCGTCCTTGACGTTCAAGTCGTCCATGTTGTTCTCCGGCACCTCGAGCCGGTACCGCGGGCCGAACCATTCAAAGTACTCGTTCCAGGGGAGGTTCAGATCGATGTCCTTGTCGACGCCGAGCGCGCACGCGGTCTCGTACGTCCATGTGCGGGCGACGTTCTTGACTGTGTACCCTCCGCCGCCGAGGAGAATCAGCGGGACGTTGAACGAGCGGAGAAACTGGACGCAGTGCGCGTGTCCGTTCATGGTGATGTTGAAACAGCCCAGTTTGTCCCCCGCCAACGAGTCCACACCGCACTGCAACACGACCGCGCCCGGCCGGAAGACGTCCATGATTTTCGAAACGATCTGTCAACGCACGCGTGAAAATGCGACCTAACTCGTAGCGAGCGCATATAAACACACCGGTTCAAACACGGTCTTGAACGATTCGTCCGTGATCCCGTCCTTGAGGGGGACGTTGACGGCGTAATGCTTGCCTTTGCCCATCCCCTTGTCCTCCTGCGTGCCCGTGCCAGGGAAATACTCGCCAAACTTGTGAAAGGAGCACGTCATGACCCGGTCCGTCGTGTAAAACGCCTCCTCGACGCCGTCGCCATGATGACAGTCGATGTCGATGTACAAGACGCGTGGGTAGGTCCGGAGGAGTTCGAGTATGCCGAGCACGATGTCGTTGATGTAGCAGAACCCCGAGGCTTCGCGTTTTTTGGCGTGATGGAGACCACCGGCCCAGTTGATGGCGATATCTGCTGCCCCAGAGGCGATGCGTTGAGCGGCCGCTATTAGAACCAATCACATATAGATGAGTATGGTATACCAAATAGAAAACGAATTGGACATCGGCGCACCAATCGACCCCCCAGCCGAGATGGAACAAAACTCGAACACGCCTTCGAACGCAGGATTGTCCTCGCCCACAAGAACTACAATATACATCCACAAAAAAAAGACCGTCAAACGCGGGACCGAGTAGCAACACATCGCACCCCACTTACACCGCGTCCCGTGGTACGTGAGCTCCTCTGCCGTCTCGGGGGTGACCCGGTGCAAAAAATGGACGTACTCGTCCGTGTGGAAGGCCGACATCGACTCTGGGGTGGCACGCTTGGGACGCTGCGTGGCCGGAAACGCGTGGGTGGACGGAGAAAATGGGAGCGCACGGGCGGACGTACTAGGACTTGCATCTTGTCTAGCATGCCGTATGCAGCGACCAGGTCGTGGGTGACGCGCATCCGGTGGGGTTTCATGGGGTGACCGAGGCCGTATGTGAACGAGCCAATATCCCCTGGCGGGTTGGGCGGTTCAGAGAACGTGCAAGCGATATCTGTGGAAAGCATACCATCATAGTAATATGTGACCCGCCTCTTTGACATCGTCTAGTACAAGGAAGAGTCCTTATTTGCACGTGACATATGCGAAGTGGCTGTGGTAGTCATAAAAAAACGGAATAACATATGTCTAAAGTACTAAGCCATAGCACGAAATCGAAAACACTTTGTTTGATCACCGCAAGTCAATCTCCACCGTGTCTCCCACCTCCTCCTCGGTATCTTCCTCTAGAATGACCCTTCTATTTTCCTTCTCGACCGGTGGCGGGGGAGGCACTTCAACGCTCGACGGCGCGATCATTTTGACCCCCGTTTCACGATTCATGTCCAGCGCAACAGCAGCAGAACGCACCATCGACTCAGAGACGACGGGTGGGGACGACGGCGGGGACGTCGCAGGAGGCGTTTGCGACACGGACGGGGCAGATGCAGATTGAGACGCGGGGGGGAATCGGAAATCGCGATCCATCGTGCCGTTGCTCTTGTGTCGCGTTTCTGACCCGAGGATAGACTTTTTCGGCATGGCTTTCGCCGTTGCCTCTTCCTCGGGCTCCTCTTCAGGCGTGGGCTCGAACGTCTTGGGGGAGGTCGTTGGGGGACTGCCGGTGGTGGTGGTTCGTGGTACCGGCATGGACGCTCGATTCGGCAAATTCTTGTGTGCGTTGGTGCCATTGGTAGAAGGCAGAGACGCCTGTGACATTGACTGCGGTCGTTGGGCGTGATAATTTGACGGGGGCGTGACACCAAGGTAAAACCCAGAGATGGGAACCATTCTGTCGAACTTGAGGCGCAAACGCGCATGTGGACAACGAGCCACTCACTTTTTCTCCCCCAAACACACCAATATCCACTGGGGTTGGACCACCGGAATGCTGAGCTGAAGGGCGCGTTGATACTCCACGCCCGGTCCACCAGTGACGTTACCACCGCTGGCACTGGCCCCCGAGGGTGTCACGGCCGGCGTCGTGCATACGAAATGAGTGGTGTCTATCTGGATTTTGTCGCTCCACTTGGCCTTCATCTCTGCTAGAGCAGCCTTGACGTCCTCCAGAAGGGTCTCATCGGCGACGGTCCCGAAACACACGGAAATGCCGCTGGTGTCCGCGATGGTGTGGGTACGAAGGCGAATGAGGTTCGAGGGAAAAGTGCCAGCAGTCGTGCGCAAGACGAGCTGGAAGGTGTATGTGGTATCGACGGAGAGACCAGACAATTTGGTGGAGGTGTTGGTGAGGGCATTGGGTATCGATGCGAGCCGCTGCGAGTTCTTGTATATATCGAGAGAGCGCAGCTTGGCTGTTGCAAGTTTGAGAGCGGGCCACTCTAGCGTTACCGACGTCTGGGTGACATTGCGGACCTGGAAGAGGTGTGAGGATGTGATTGGGATGAAAGTTGGAGGTGCATCACCTCCAGCTGAGGTGGTTCTGGGGAAATGCGTCCGAATGTGTCGAGTATATTTTGCTGAAGTGCCAAAAATTCCTGGTCGCGCCTCCGTTCCTCTGCGGTGTTTTGGTGAACTGCGATATTGACGATGGAGCCAGTCGTGACGCCGGGCGGTAACAGAATGGACGGAAACTCGATGAGGTGAGCGCGTTCACCGAGCAGTATCTGAGAGAGTACTAAGAGAATGTTGTGCGTGGATAGGGTGCAGAGCCTCTCACCGCCATGCCCGCATCTGGAGAATGGGGTCAACACGAGGCACTGGTTGATGATAAAGATACACACCGAGCTTTCCAACGGTGAAGGTGAAGCTGTCTTGTGATCTCGACATGACTTGGACCTTAAAGCTTAGCAATAAGGGACGGGATTCGTGGCGTTGTTATGATGTTGTTTGGCCATGTTGAAACTCGAAGCCTTTGGTAAACAACTGGCGAGTCATTTCTACGATAACCTCAGCGATATCAGGGTTAGTAGACAATCCAAGTAGGCCGTGAACACGTTGTGATTGCGATGCGTGTTCCAATTTCGTCGCGAGGTGCGACATTAGCGCGGTTCCGGCGTGTTTTACCATCGTGATATACACGAGGCAGTCATCTGTTGGCTATCCTTTCATTTCGCCACTTGTCAACTATAAAAATTCTAACCTTCATTTCCCCTTTCACTTGTAAATTATCTCACTCTCTTCGTCATGGTATTTAGCCTTTTCACCCGCAAATCTACCCTTGACGATACCCCTCCGTCGCACGACCAGAACGACACTCATCGTCTCCCAACACCGACCCCATCCATCGCTTCGGCTTCTCACCACTTCCCGTCCGCCGTCCGTGCCATCCTCGCCGGTACTGGCCTCAAAGACGCTTCTCTACTAGTGACAGACGGAGGACATCACGCCCCGCCACCGCCAGATACCCCCACCCCTCCGCCCGCCGGCCCAGCCGACACCACCGCACTCTACGATCTCCTGCTCACCATCCCACCCAAGACCCTCCACGCCTACACCCTCGCCCACCTCCGCCCGCCCGTCCCTCCCCCCACCACCTCCACCGCCCCCTCCCATGCATCGCACCGTGACCTCGAGAACGACATCACCCCGCGTCCCCCGTCCCCACACACCCTCACCAAGCTCGCATCCTTCTTCTCGGCCCTCGCGCCGCCCCCGCAGCGCCACTGCGTGCGGTGTCACAGCGACTTTTACGACGTCGAAAACGAGGACAAGGACAAGGCGTGCCGCGTGGCGCATGACGACGACAGCGCGCTGGTATCGCGCGTGTCCAGCGGGGGCTACGAGACGCTCTGGGGCTGTTGCGGGCAGACAGCCCCGGGCGATGGCAGCGAAGGCCCGCCAGACGGGTGGTGCTACGAAGGGCGGCATACAGTGCGTCTCTCTCTCTCTCTCTCTCTCTCTCTATTGCTTCGTTCGATCCTTTTCCCGCCCACTCACGCCCGCTCGTTTTGGCCACCAGATAGACATCAAACGCGCGCGGTTCAGAGCGGATTCGACCATGCACGACGACAAGCTGACGTCGTGTCTCAAACCCAACTGTCACGGAATACGTGACCGTCTGCCACGCGGCGATGCGGCCGCATCGCCATCCCGCGGGTCGGTCGCCCGCAGATCCAACCCATCCCCCGTCCGATCGCAAGCGTCTCGCTCCACCCTCAAACGTCCACGCAAATCGCTAAAGGGCCTCTCGGGTTCCGAAGACGAACACAGCGCCATCGGCCGCGCCGCCTTCCCGAAAGTGGACGTCCATCGCAAGGACAAGGACAAGGTCGCCCACATGGCGGTGGACGAGCCGGATCCCCCTCCCGCGTCGTCCAGACCAAAGACAAAGACAAAGTCGCGGCCTATCGTCGTTGCACTCTCAGCGCAAGCCCGCTCGCCTCCCAGCACCTCTTCCGCCGCCGCCACCGCCTCCATCCCCGCCGCATCCAAAGCGAAGACGACCCCCGCCAAGCTCAAATCGACGTCACGCACGCTGCTCTCACAGAGTCACACCCATCTAGGCTCCGATTCCGAGGAATCGACACGTGCGCGACCCCGGACGCGGAGTCATGTTCGGGAAGAATCACGCGTTAGAGACGCGTCGCGGAGTCGCGCTCGCGCGAAGCTCACGAAAGCGACGCTTTCTGAACGCGTGAAACGTGGTAGAAAGGCTGCTACTAGACCGCGCAGGGAATCCCCGAGTTCGGAGGAAGCACAAGAAGCTGAGATGACGGAAGAGGACCAGGAAAGCGACCAGGAAGAGAGGGGGAGAGATAGGAAGAAGCGACGCGTCAGACGGGACTGAGTGCCGTGCCATGACAGCACCTGCAATATATTCTTGGTGCATCTCGTTTCCCTCTGCATAGGATGGTTCCAGCTAAGTAGTAATTATGGTACTAACATCCAACTCAGTGTTGCACTTCCACAAGCCAAGCCTCGAGACGACTTATGGCCTGGAATTGGTCTTTGTTGATTTGATCCAGCGTCTGCAAGCACACTGTTGTCACAAGAGCGCGACGAATGCAAAAAGTAGACAATCGACTCTAGTTGGGAGCGAAGATTGTTCATGGACCCGAGTAACACAGGCAGATATTCATTCCATTCTACCATATGACGTGGACGATCAATTCTCTATGGACTCGCATACATTCAGCAGGGACTTACCTTCGTCCGTGAGTGGCATGATTTCGTGGAAGAGGGTTTGGTGGGATCCCCTAGTTCGAGAGGGTGTATAAGCTACTCGCGCTCAAATCCAAGTTGCTTCAGACGCTCAAAAATGCTATACCAAGATCGTTGATAACCACGACTGCATCACCACCAAGAAAGAGGGCTAACCTATTCTCTCGCTCTTGTAGACGCGCGTGCACGTCCTCTTCCCATGCTCCGCATTTATCGGCGCCCTGTCACATATAAATCAGAAGGAAACCCGCAGATGTAGCACAGAGCAAACCTTGAATAGCATGGCCTGCCGCTCCACCTTGTCCTCTACGAATCGCTCCTTGTCGGAGAAATGCATGTACTCGAACATGAACGAATCCATCTGATACTTGTCTACATGGTAATTCCAAGTGTCCCCTGTAGCACAAATTAGCTGGCGTACTTTCAACCAATGGAACGACGTACCACCCTCATTCCATGTGGTGTATTCAGTGCCTATGGCATGATTCTCTCCAACGACATCTCGATAAAATGGAGACGGCTCGCAGAGCCTGTATTTCGGTGTGACCAGCAAACTCAACTGGATCACACGTCCAAATCTCACCGTGTCACTCTGCAGTGCGCACAATATCTCCGACGAAGATGCCAGAAAATCGTCTCAGTATAGTAGCCACAGCACTTGACCACGCCGTCAGAGCAGTTCTTAGAACGATCGGGCGGCGCCAACGCAGACGTACGTGGCAACAAGGATGGAATGTGAGATGTGCCTATTCAGGTTCGCTCAGGTCGACCGGGCAATCCGGAAGACCGTCGACTTGGCGACGACAAGCCCTCCATATGAACGCAGACGACCTGTCCATCAAGAGCTCTCAGATAGACTTGCACGTGCGTGCGAGGTTGAGAAGGTCGCCAGG
>JBBPMK010000606.1:0-12450 GCA_038090295.1 Boletus semigastroideus | reverse complement strand
GTTAGAGCATTGCTGGGGTGAGCGGACAACAAGACGGTATGGAGATGAAGCTCTACGAGACCGTTGGAACGAGATCACTGACAAAGTCCGTGAAACCAACCTACGACGCAAAGATGCAGAGGACAGTGATATCGCTGATGATTGACAAACTTTGCAGGATCGTCCATGTCGGTGGCATCAGAAGCACGTACCGAGTTACTACTATGTAAGTAGATATGGTACTTCAAGTTGCTGTACACTTTGCTACTAGGTACTATTTAATTCCAACTTTGATCTCGTGCTGAAGGGTGACTCGCACACCCACAGCGGCATGAACTGAGAGCTTTCAGTACCCTGGCGTCTTACTTAAGACCTTGACGATGTCAAGTTTTTTTTCTATTAACAAATAAGTTTTTTAGGAAAGGAACCTTAATTCTACTTGGCTTCGGGACTGAAGTACTGAGGCCTTGCTCAGTCCACTTTATCACTGGGTCCATGAAGGCGCCAAGTCGCACACCAATAAGCCATAGCATAGGGCAAGTCCGTGATATAGCGACGGCGATGGTAACAAAACTGCTAGTGGGGGATCTCCCCGCTCGCATGGAAAAGAAAGCACAAAAAAAGGTAACGCCGACGGCCTGACGAAAAGGACTGAGTGCTGAACGCCATCCGACTCATCACGACATACATGAAAACGCAACGCAGTCACGGTGCAGCGCCGGGAACAAGTGCCCCCTGGACCAAGAACGTGTGAGAAGACCTGTGCTCGTTCAAGTTTCCGTGTACGGTTGCCTGCAACGACATTCCATGTCCACATGCGCGCGCAAGTATGGACAGGAATCCTCGGTCCCCTAGTGGTCGAGAGGGCCTGGATCTGCACCGCCGCGTGCACCGCCATTTCAAAGATCAGATCAGCAAGTAGTACATAATGGCGAATGAGTGAATGAGTTTGAACTTGAGGATCGGGTGAGGGGACCGGAAAATACGGGCTATGTGTTGATTCGGATGATCCTGGGACCTGCAAACGTGACCACCGGTGAACTGCATCAATACTACAGGCTTTCTTGATGGTGCAATAAACACAGTGGGAGGGCAGGATAATTTGTAGTAGGTACGGGTGTAGGAGATACAGGATGCAGTGCGCACTCCCGAGTCCCGGGCCATGGACGCAATGTGACACACCACGTGATCCTTTGCACGGTCACCGCACCGCCACAAATGATCGACGATGCTCAGGACGCCTAGACTATGCTGTCTTCATCATCACAGACTTTGACCTGAACGCGTATGCAAACGCTGTCCTGTCTGTCAAACCGTACCAAACTTTGACGTCACAGCCAAAACCCAAGGCGATACACGCTCCTGACAACAGAGCCTCATTTTCCCAGCCCAATCATCTGTATTAAGCATGTCAGCAAGCAAATCAAGGCTCTGGTGCCTGTCCTCTTTTCCTCTCGCGTCGGACGCTGTACGTAGGCGCACTCGGTCGACCTAGGTCGCGGCGCACTACTGAGATCTATCCCAGCATGCGCCCGACGCTAGGAAGCGGTCTGGCGCGCTAACCTCTGGACAACGCTGGCTGCGCCAAAAAAAATAAGGGTACCGTGCCAAGCGTTGAAAACCAACGTACGATGCGCTGCGCTGAATGGCGTGGTTTGGTGTGTTTGTGAAGCGGCTCGAGGCGCAGATGAGCGAACCGAGGGTACGCGCGGACCAACCAGTTACGGCGGTGCGTGCTGCGGTTGCGTGTGGTCGTAGTGTAGGCTGACGGCGAGGTAGGCGCGTTGCTCCACGGACCCGACAAGAAGGGTTTGGGGGAGATTGTTGCGCAGCTGGACGGCGATGCGTCGTTGTCGACGACGTACATGCCGTTTATCGGAGAAGTGCGAAAAAAGTCGAGGAAGTGGAGGCAATGGTACTTCGGGTCCTTGCATCTTTGGTGCGTGTCGCATACTTGATATGGCACCGCGGTCGTCCTGAAATCGTCATCGTTGGCATTTGCTTGTAACCCTCGCTGCAGACGGCTTATAACCTGCGCATGCCGCCGAAGTTGGTGCAAGCGCTGGTACGCGAGGCTGTCGAGGAGCATATATGCAATACTTTGGATCTCTCGAGAACCTCAATATTTCAGTTGTGGCAATAAGTGGGTTGGCTCACGTTGAATTTCTTTTCTCCTACGCATGAGATGATGACATGCTGCATCAAGGTACGGTTCTGTCCGAGTAATATCCACCCTTAGATACTTTTTATGTCTAGTTTGTATGCTCGAAAAAGTACCAATCTGAAAGAGGACCCGCTCAGCGGGGTATCGTTCCTCGACGAGGTTCTCAAGGTTTCTCGTGTCATGCCGGCCATCGATCCACTGCTGAGTGACATCGAAAAAGAACTCGTACGGATCTTGAGGCTTTGCAGGCTGGACCTGCAAAAGACGATCGAGCCCAAGTCCGAGTCTGTACTACACCACATCCTCGTCCGATCACCGCTGTTTCCACACTCGCTTCATGGGTGGCAAGAGGCAGACAGAATACGTGCAGCGGGTGGACGAGTACGCGTCGGAGGAGGTCATGTCACTTGTCGATGATTGTATGTCATTGGGAAGAACGGGAACGGGAACGAAATGGGCAAGAAGGAGTGTACATATTTGGGTCTAACGGTGTCCGGGGGGTGTCGTATTGGGAAGTTCGACCCCGATCACTTCGGAGATATGTCCTGTCCCGGTTATTCATGGAGTTTAATGGGCTCAGCTGTTTCGTTGCTGTGTCGCCGTGCAGGCGTCGTCGCGTCGTGTAGCCAAAAACGACTCCCTCGGGCGACCCCAAGGGAGTCTTATGTAAGTCCCGCAGCTTGTACATGGGGCCGTAGTGTAGCTAGAGACCGCGACGGACTCTGACGAGCCGTGGAGGGCCGTGCGAGCTGTACGAGGCCCGTGGTGAAATAAAGAGACCTCTTCTTAGCAACCACCAACCAATGCACCGCACACTTCAGATACAAGAAATCTTTTCAACTATATTTCAATACTGCGAGCGGGAACAGAGGGATCTCGCATCGCTGGCCAGAACATGTCGTGCGTTCAATGAACCGGCCATGGCCGTACTCTGGAGCATCTTAGAGGACCTAAGCATACTCGCAAAATGCGTTCCGGAGGCATCGATATGTCATGGAGCGATCGAAGAGGTAGATGAAAACGAGGACGAAAATGAACACAACGACGAACACAAAGATGAAGGTGCCAAAGACGACGATGGCGATGAAGATGAAGATGAAGACGAATATGAAGACTTATCTGATCTGGTAAGATGGTTCTATTCAAACATTCGTATTGAAGTTCTGGTACTTAATGAACATTTCTCTCTCGCTATTTTACAAAGGACGATTATTATTCGTTCCATAGATCACTTACACTGACCGAGTGGAATTTCTTATATAGCCGTACACGTCACATCCGAAAGATAACTGGCTCTGATGGACTTGATGAGGAATCACTCAAAATGCTCTCGAAACCTCCCATGACAGAGACACTCTTTCCAAACGTCCGCTATCTGTCGTTTGGCGCGGATGGTCAGACGGGCACGTCTTTGTTGCTTTTCTCTTTGCCGTCCCTCCGTGATTTATCAGTTTATTCAATCGAATCACAATCATTTTGGAATTATCTCGAGTCGTTTCCCAAGACCTTCCCATGTCTAGCGAGGTTGAGCATCTCTCAAGACGATGACGCAGGCCTCGACATAGACCCTAGTTTTCTATGCGAGTGGGAGAACCTCCAAATCGTCGACTGCTCTCGAGTTCCCCTAGACGCGACCACACTTGTCCATCTGTCTCGCATGCCTGCATTGATCAAGCTCACGTTTACTCTGCTCGAGTCGTTACCTGACCAGATTTCTGTCTCCAACCTTCCCCTTTTCTTTTCCAACTTGCGCGAGTTGGAAATATTCTCTGAATTCTTGTCCCCACTTCCTCAGTTCCTCCTTTGCACCAGATTACCTGTTATTACCAAGTTTGCTGTCGAAATCAAACGTAGACCCTCCAAGGTGGACTTGGCTGCACTCCTCAGCAAGATTCAGACATCTGGTATGGGCCACACCATTAAAAACCTGCAGCTCGCTCAAACGTGGGGATACAGCCCAATATTATTTCCGCCAGAAAACCGGCCTGTACTCCATATAGAAGACTTGGAGCCATGTATGACATTCAGCCATCTTTGGTACATCCGCATCGACATCGAGTGCCAGGTGGACCTGACGTAGAGGGACCTGCTCAGGTTGACGTCGGGATGGCCAAGGTTGAAAGTTTTTGAAATCAATCCCAAGTGGGGTTGGAATTCACGGGGTGGTATCACTCCCGACGAACTAGCAGGGTTTCTGCACGCACGACCGAGATTACTGGACGTTGCCCTCGCGATCGACACTCGTGGCAATACCGAGATCTCTCTATCACCGGCTAGCCTTCCAGTTGGACGAACATACTCTATGGTCAATGTCGTCGACTCATTCATCGAAGCAGAATCCGTGACGCCCTTTGTTTCCTTCTTCACCAACTTCATTGGTGCCTGTGAAGTACGCCACTGCTGGGATGAACGGTCAGACGGAGGGTATGGAAATGTGGCTCAGCAAGGCCGTTGGGATGAGGTCGTTCGCAAAGTTGGTGAAATACGTGATGACACCGATGATGATTAACAAACTTTGCTGGGTCATGCATGTTGGTGCTGTCCACCCTACGAGTACTACTAAATTTCGCGATTTCAACTTTTTATCTCTCGTGTTACTGAATCAAGAAAGGCTCGCATCCGAGTACTATAAACTGGAAGCTGTCGGGGTACCCTGGCGGAGACCTTGACGACGTCAAGCTTGTTTTCAACCAACAAGTAGTAAGGTTTTGAGGAAAGCAACCTTTATACTTGGCTTCAGGACTGAGGCCCTGCTCAATGGGTCTGCGTGAAGGGTAGATACTACATTTACCTATGTAACTCAGTACATGCTTGCGATGCCACCAACATACACGATCCAGCAGCGTTTATCGATCTTCGTACCTCCGCCTTCCTCACCGCATGGATGGCTTTTTCTCTAACCCGCTTACGGATGTCAGTCCAAAGGTCTAGAGCGACACCACCAGGCCCTCCCGATGACCGCGAACGCCAGCAATGGTTTATATAAATGCAACCAATGACATTGGCGAAGAAGGCAACAATGGCTGTCACGGATTCTTTCTCCATGCACGAATCGACGACGTTGACCTGAAGCAGTCTTGCCAACTTCGCCGCCTGTCCGATGCTGACCAGTGATGATGATGGTGATGGTAGTGATGGTAATGGTGGGATCTCGGTATAGCCGCGGGTGTCGATCGCGAGGGCAACGTGGGTCAATGTCGGTCGGCTATCCAGAAACTGTGCGAGTTCGTCGGGAGTGATACCACCGCGGGATTTCCAGCCCCAGCTGGGATTGATGTTGAAATGTCTCATCTCTGGCCACGCCGACGTCAACTTGAGCAGGTCCCTCACTGTCAGGTCCACCTGGAACTCGCTATCGACGTGGATGCAACACAGATGGCTGAAGGCCATACATGGCTCCAAGTCTTCCACACGGAGTACAGGGCGGTTTTCTGGGGGAAGGGACTCTGGGCCGTAGTTCCACTTTTGGGCAAGCCGTAGCTCTTCGATGGTGTGGCTCATTCCAGATGTCTGAACTTTGCTAAGGAAAGTGGCCAAGTCCCCCTTGGAGGGTCCACGATTGATTTCGACAATAAACGTGGTGATGGCAGGTAGTCTGGTGCGAGAGAGGAAGTGAGACAGTAATGAAAGAGATTCCGAGAATATTTGCAGCGTGCGCAAGTTGGAGAAGAACAGGGGAGGGCTGGAGAGAGACATCTGGTTAAGTAGTGTATTGCACAAAGTAAAGCTGAGCTCGATCAATGCGGGCCTGCGAGAGAGATGGACAAGACTTGTCGAGTTCAGGCGAACTTGAGGACATTCGACGGTCTGGAAGTCCTGCCACGCACATAGAAAACTGGGGTCTATGTCGAGGTCTACATCATAGTTTTGAGAGATGCTCAACCTCGCTAGACTTGGGGAGGTCTTGGGCAGTGACTCGAGATAATCTCCGAACACGCGTGAATCGAATGCATGGACGAATAAAATACGGAGGGATGGAAAAGAGAAGAGCGACCAAGATGTGCCCATCTCGCCACTTGCGTCAAACAGCAGATAGCGGACGTTCGGAAAGAGTGTTTCTGTCATGGGAGGTTTTGAGAGCATTTTGAGGGATTCCTCATTCAGCCCGCCGCCGGGGCAATCTATCCTTCGGATGTGACGTGTGCGGCTGAATAGGAAATTCCACTCGGTCGGTGTAAGTGATCTGTAGAACCAGTAATGATCCTAGCAAGAGAGAAATATTCACCAAGTAAGAACTAGAACTTTACGAATGTCTGAACAGAACCAAGCCTACCTGTTCGTCATCGTCATCGTCTGTGTCTCCAATGTGAAATGTCGATGCCTCGGGAACACACTTTGCGAGTACGCTTAGGTCGTCCAAAATGCTCCAGAGCTCAGCCATCGCCGGTTCATTGAATGCGTGACATGTTCTGGCCAGCGATGCGAGATCTCTCCGATTCCAGTTGCAATATTGAAATATGTTCGAAACGAGTTCTTCTATCTCAAGTGCGTGGTGCATGCGTCACGGTTTGGGAGTTGCTACTAAGCGCCGGTCTCCGTAAGCAGGACTCTCAGGCTGTACTTGGCAACGGCGCTGCGCATCCTTTGGAATGCACTTTGTGACTTGTCGTGCAATGCCCCGAACATACCTGCAATCTACATACGTCCTGACAAGCGCTCGCACGATAACGCCTTGGGGATCGTGACGAAGGACGAAGGACGACAAGGGTTCGAGAATCAGCCGCACCACGGCTGCAACCCTTTACCTCGACCGAGAAGGGGGTGTGGTACAAGATGATATGATATTTTAATTCGTAGTACATACTCAATACGCCTAGTCCGCCCAACCTCTATCCTTCTTTGTGTCCGGGTACTTAGCCTTGGGCCCCTATCGCACCACTCGCAAGGAGAAGAAGTCGACCCGACCGAGTGGACCGAATACATCGTCCGATCCATCACGAAGTTACGCTACAGAAACTCAATGCGGCGCCGGGTGTGCATCGAAGTTCCCCCGAATTGAGAAGGCCTGTGCTTATTTCTTGCCTGCCACAGCATCCAATATCTACATACGCACGCAAGTACGGACATGGAACCTCGGTGCCCTAGTCGAACTGGAGCCTGCATCCGGCCCCGAGCTGTACGGATTTGTGGGTCAACTTGGACTGCCGTCCGATATAAATGACTGACCGCTCCCAAGCTGGGAATGTCGACTCCCAAGATCAGCAGGTGAGTTTGGACTTGGGAATCGGGCGAGCGAACCGGATCATTGAGGTGACGGCCGTGGGACTTGCAAACGTTGCCACCTCGCGTCGATGAACCGATGCGTCCGAGGAGTCGTCGACATCGCCCTGAGGTACCTACCCTTTCGTCCGGTTAGAACTTGCACATTTTTACCGAGGCGATGTACCATCGTGACACGCCGAGCAAGAAAGTACGTGCAATGGCATGACGAGAGTGTACAGATTAATTATTGAATGCGAACGGAAGTCATCCTGTCGTCGCGTGCGAAGCAGCTCCTCCACCTCGTTCGACCTTGGCACAATCTTGCACTTGAACGGCTTGGCGCGACTGTGCGAACCGCCGAATGAGTGAGGTTGCCACGAGAAACGCGATAGAGGACACACACCGTAGCATGCCTTCTTCGAAGTCATACCTCGGCACCCATGCCTCACTGTGACATCTCGACAGGGTCCACCGTCGCCGACGCCGTGGCGACATAGATGAAGATCATCGACTCGACCAGGCGCGCGCCCAAGCACCGTCGTCGTCCAAACCCGAAACACGCTTCGCATGGATCTGGTTGTTGTTGTTCGCCGAGGAATCTCTCGGGGTCGAACGTCTCAGGATCTGGATACGTCGCTGGATTGGATAGGATGAACCTGTGACTATGCTATGGTTCTAATGAGCAAGACGGGACGAGCGACGAACCAAACGTTTGGCATGGGCCATGAACCTCCGGGGATGAAATATCCTTCATAGACGATTTCCTGCGTGGAAACGTGCGCCGCTAACGGTGCCATGTAGCGTTACTTTCATCATGAACGTGCAGGCTAAAACGTACGTACGTAGTGGGATTCCTACGTTCCATCTCAACAGTTCTGTACAGATCGCATTCACCTACGGAAGCGCATCACGGTCTGATGTAGTTGGAAGTCTCCCGTTTCCAACGACAGCATCCACTTCTGCCTGCGCCTTCTTGAGAACGTTGGGATACATGGTCATGGCAAGGAAAAATGCGGCCAGCATGGACGGTGTCTACGGGTCGATGTTTATTCCGATCGTCACTTCGTCTTGACAAAGAAAAAGATCGCACGGTCTCGGATCCAGCTGATAATGCAACCGCACTCACCATCAGTAATCGACAGATCGGATCTGCTCCGAAACCTTACCGAGGTACATCCCAAACGAAACCCACTTCAAAATCTCCGCGTCCTCACCGGTAACGCCTTCCTGGAGCAACCGTGAGATCAACGAGGGCTCAGTGCTGTTCTTTACTGCACGATCAGCACGCAAACACAACCAACAGGAGGAAACTTACCGTCAAAGGAAACAGAGACGGGAAAGCGACTTCCTTCTCATTATAGTCGTTAGTTTGCATGTCTCTTGTTTGCAGAGTGAACGCGCATACATGGAGTCCGACCATGTGCAAGTACTGAAATAAAGCCTTTGTCTCCATACAGGAAAGAAACCTACCAAAGTACACGCTTGCGATGCCACCAACATGCACGATCCAAGTTTATCGATCATCCAGGATTCTCATTTGAACCCGGTCACAAATGTTATCCCAACGGGCGAGCGCCACATCTCCATACCCTCCAAATGAACCCCGGCGCCAGCAATGGTCTACTGAACACATGCGACCGATCAAGTTGGCAAAGAAGGCAACAAGGGCCGCCACAGATTCCGCTTCGATGAAAGAGTCAACAGCATTGACGCGGAGAAATCTTGGCGTCGTCGGTCCGACTGAGAGGCTAACTGGTAATAGAGGTATCTCGGTATAGCCGCGGGTGTCGATAGCGAGGGTAATGACGGTCAATGTCGGTCGTGCACACAGAAACTGCACTAGTTCGTCGGGAGTGACACCACCACGTGAATTCCAGCCCCATTTGGGATTGATCTCAAAAAATTTCAACTCTGGCCATGCTGACGTCAACCTGAGCAGGTCCCCCACTATCATCTCCACCTGGAACTCGATATCGACTTGGATGCGACGCAGATGGCTGAATGCCATACATGGCTCCAAGTCTTCCATACGGAGTATAGGCCGGTTTCCTGGAGGAAGGATCCTTTCACCACAGTTCCACCTTTGGGCAAGCCGTAGCTCTTCGATGGTGTGGCTCATACCGGATGTCTGAACTTTGCTGAGGAACGCGGCGAAATCCCCCTTAGAGGGTCCACGTTTGATTTTGACTGCAAACTTGGTAATACAAGGTAGTCTGGTGCGAAGGAGGAACTGAGAAAGTGGGGACAAGGATTCCGAGGATATTTGCAACTTGCGCAAGTTGGAGAAGACAAGGGGAGGGTCGGAAAGAGATATCTGGTCGGGTAACGACTCGAGAAGAGTAAAGCTGAGCTCGATCAACGCGGGCATGCGAGACAGATGGGAAAGACTGGTCGCGTCTAGGCGAAGTTCAGGGTATTCGACAATCTGGAGGTTCTGCCACTCGCATAGAAATCTGGGGTCCATGTGGAAGTCTTTGTAACCGCATTCAGAGATGCTCAATCTCGCTAGATTTGGGGAGGTCTTGGACAACGACTCGAGACAATTCCCAAACGAATGGGAAGCGAGTGAATAGACCGATAAATCACGGAGGGACGGCAAAGAGAAGAGCAACAAGGATGCGCGTGTCTGACCATCTGTGCCAAACGACAGATCGCGGACGTTCGGAAAGAGTGTTTCTGTCATGGGAGGTTTTGAGAGCATTTTGAGCGATTCCTCATCCAGTCCATCGGAGCTAGTTATCTTTCGGATGTGACGTGTACGGCTGTATAGGAAATTCCACTCGGTCGATGTAAGTGATCTGTGGAACGAATAATAATCGCCCTTTGCAGAATGGCGAGAGAAACATATTTATTAGGTACTGTAACTTTACGAATGTTTGAATAGAACCATCTTACCAGTTTGAATGAGTCCTCGTCTATCTCTTCGAAATCGTGAAATGTCGACGCCTCCGGGACACACTTTGCGAGCACACTCAGGTCCCCCAAACAGCTCCAGAGTACAATCATCGCCGGTTCATTGAATGCGCGACATGTTCTGGCCAGTGATGCGAGATCTCTCCGAGGCTGTTCACACTCAAGCTTGAACCACTGAAATATACTTGAAAGGAGTTCTTGTATTTCAAGTGCGTGGTGCATCATTTGAGAGTTGCTAAAAATAGGCCTTCGGACGTCGTTCTGTGCGGGAGGCGAGGAGAGGAGGACGCCGAGCGAGGGAGCGGACGGAGAGACGGTGCGGATGGGCAAGTGCGCGGATCGCTCTTCGGCCACGGGAGCTGAAGCGCTGACCTGCCGGGTAAGGTGTGAGCGGAAGCCTCGCAGACGCGTATCGGGCTTGCGCGCTCTGGACTACGGGGGTGCGAGTTGCGAACCGCCTAGGAATGGAAGCAGGGTGTGGCGGGCAGGTGCACTGAAACCCGGCGAGGACGAGCGGTGCGCTGGGCGAGCTCGGACGTGGTGGCGCGACGAGCGATTGGATAAATTAGAGCCAACACAAACATCCCCCGTACATACGCTTCCTCCCGTCTATCTCGTCCCCGCCCCCGTTTTTCTCAATACGAAATATAACCATCGACGAGTGACATGGCCTCCTCCAACGTGTACCCGTCCCACCTCCAGGCTACCGCATGTATTCTGCCTCTTGCCACCCAGGAGGCCGGTAATCAGACGAGGATGTAGTGCAGTACAAACTCCTGCCGGACATGCTGGACATGGTGCTCGATTGTCTTTTGCAGGTCGAGGCCCAGTGAAGGCTCGAGATGCGAGTTCCTGTTCGGTGGCGGGCAGTAGATCATATCTATTTTGGATTTTCTGAAGATGCGAGTGGATAATCCCATGCTCTGTTCAAGTGCCGTCTGCTGGGTTTTTCTTCCATCTCCAACTTGGACCAACAATAATACAAGCACGTTGCAACCTGTTCGTTCAACATTTGCTGTGGCGTGGATATCTGGTTCAAGAACGACACCGCTGACCGGTCCAATACAATCTGCGAAAAGAAACCAATGTTGGCGATGCCCTGTCCCCACGGCCCATGAGCCACTCACCAGCTCGTCCGCCTTTGTGGTCACGCTGTCCAGACTCCTTGGTGTATTCTTCGCCACCACCCGGTCCCCAGAGTATGAGAATTGTTTCTGGACTTCGTGATCTCTGAAGACGACTGAAGATTCTGAAGAAGAAACTCACGGTTGGTATGCTGGTGTATAAATGGTGTCAGTATGCAAGGCAATCTGCAAATATCTCGTGGAAGAGTCGTAGAAGCGTGGCTCGAGCTCAGAGTTTGGTGTAGATATATTGATCTCGTCAGATCGTCTCAAGTTTGGTGGCATCACGTGCGTACAGGTCCAGAGGCTTGCCCAAAGACGTCGTTCTTATAGTCAACTATCAGTGCAGTTTTTTGAGATTGAGTACTTTTTCGTGCGTATAAACCCTAGATGCAAAAGCATGATATCCAAGGGCGAATATTATTCAGACAGAACCACGCCTTGATGCAGCATGCCACCAGCTAGAGAGTGTGGCCAGTGACATTGGCCGGTTCCGTTCGCACACGCGACTTGTATAATCCTTGCGATGCGGTTGGAGGCTCAGCATGGGGGAAATATTTCAACGTGATCCAACCCACCTTTTGTCGCGATTGATATTCGGAAGAGATCAAAGGCGTTGCATATATGCTCCTCAACAGCCTCGCTCAAATCGCGTACCAGAGCGCAGGTTATAAGCCGTTTGTAGTGAGGGTTACAACTTGAAGCAACGATTGATCCTGCCAACCGTGATGGTTTCAGGACAACCGCAGTGCCATGTCACGTGTGCGAACGCACCAAAGACGCAAGGTCCCGACTTACCATTCCTCCTTGACTCTTTTTCCTCACGCATCTCCGATAAACGGCATGTATGCGGTCGCAGTATGAACCGAGCGAGCTCGGCGGAATGCTATTCGTGCTCGTCGAAAACGACACATCACCATCCAGCCGTGCAAGCCGCTTCACCATCACAGCGAACCACGCTATTCTGCGCAGCGCATTATTAACCTGTTGAACGCGCTTGAGATAAACAACGTTGGTTTGCAACGCTTGGTACAGTTCCCTGATCGTTTGGCATAGCCCAGGTCGTCC
>JBBPMK010000605.1:0-12452 GCA_038090295.1 Boletus semigastroideus | reverse complement strand
TTGGATACTCGCTCTGGAAATCATCCCGGACCTATCTGTACAGTACAAATCAATATGGGATCAAGGAGGTGAAGAGGGTTCAGAGTCCGCGGAATCCCTGCAGCCAGGCCCCCAGTCGCTGAACAGATCCAGTGGCCGAGTTTTCTAATCCGTCGTTCTAGTACTGATGCCAGTTTCCACTTGGCTGGGTTTCACGGGAGCAGTCTTGATAAAGATCTGCATCCTTTGCAGCTCGGCAGATACTTCAACAATTCCATTGGGTATGATGATGTGCATCCAATAGCACAGATTCCAAATTTGGAAGGAAAGCAGTCTAGACGTCATGCCTCCAGTTGGAAACGTGCAAACATCGAGGTGATCAGCGGATGGGCCTTGGAGATGTACAGTCACTTGAATATGACTTCCTGTAAGTATTTAGATGGTTTTCTGTAAATTTTTGATAGAACATTGACAGGTACATATGGTCCATTATGTCAGGTGGCGTGGTGTCTGCAACTCGGCTAGCTCCTGTTCCAAATGTCGAACGTTGATACGTGACAGCGGTGAAACGTGTGTCATCTTTGAATCTGCATTAATCCATATCTCTTCAACTGTTAGGTTTTTTGTTTTTAACTTGCGGAAAGCCCATGGATGGTCCTGACAATGCACCCCGCAGTACTGTATTTATTAACAGGTGCAGCCTGTAATAGCACGCACCTGATAGCGTCACAGAATGCAAGGTGGTGACGAAAGCACAACATCGGCCCATCTAAAATCCACGTTCTAATTTCGATACTCCTCAGATCTCCGATGAAAGGGATGGCGGTTGCCTCCCGAGTCCACACATTTAACAACCAACAGGATATGTAACAGGATATGTTTCATGTATTGGGCCAATCTCACTTATCCCCAAGTACCACCATTCTCGAGCCCTTGTGCCCCTTCACCCCATAGCCGATGTTCAGCATTTCTAAATTTCTACTCCCCGCCAAGTATCGTTCATATGGCAAAGCGTCTTCGTCCCCTCCGCCAGACAATCCCCTATCCAGGATACCTACCGCGCTCCCCCCAAAGGGCTTACTTGTCGAAGGTAGGTAGATCTGTAGACGTTCTTCTAGAGCTCACCACTGCGCACGTTTACTTGGCCAGCTGACACCACCGGCAAGCGCGGTCGTACTTGCTGGCTCTTTTTCTGCTACTTCCTCCACATCTCGCTTGTCGCTTTTCATTCCGCCCTTCTTGTCATATCTACAATGAATCATCCAGAGCATCGAATTTCGATCCCATTCGACAACGAGGTATTCGTGGTTGGGTTGAGTGGGAGTCTACAAGGATTTTACACTGTACGTTACCTGCTAGTTATCGGGCAGGCTGATTGATCCATGTTAGCTTTATACTGCCCTGCTTGTCTTTGTCACGCAAGGCCTGGTGTTATCGGCCATCTTCTCGAGTCCGAAGAAGCTAAGCGAGATTCACAATATCTGTGGTGCTTGGAATGGCCTTGGCGCCGCTCTGAATGCTCTCTGGTCGCAAACCAAAGTCAGGTCCTCGGTGTGGTCTATTGTTTTGGTGACAGCATACTTTATCTGCATCTCGGTGCTCCACATGGCCTCATCAACTGTAATGCAATTTCAGCCATTCAACAACACCGTGATGATGATGGTTCCGGCATTGAAAATGTGGCCTGGACCATCTGCTAACCTCTCTGCAGTCGACTGGAATGTCGCATTGGCACCTCTCTCATTCTTGCAAAGCTTATATGGTAACACTACCAATGGATTAACTAACAATGCTCTGTATGATGTCCCAACTCAGAGTTTTGTTAGTGCTATGGTCAATGCAATTGCAGTCAATACACAGTGTGGTCTGCTCACCAACTTTTCATTTGAAACCAATCCCAACTGGGGTGAAAATGGAGAGGTATGGATTAATGTCTCAATGGCAGACATGGATCCTTTCAGCATTGTTGCTGAAACAACACCATGTAAGATTCCTTCTCAAGATGTTGGCCACTGAGTACTGACACATGATGATAGTATCTAATGAAATTTGGTTTTCCCCTTTTGTTACAGTCAGCTTTCAACTTTATCTGCAGCATTGTGTTTAATTATTAATTTCCAGTGTCTGTCTGCTGGGCAATCAGATGTCTGCCAGAGCTTCATCAGTTATATTATCTCAGCAGCAATAGAAACTGATGGATCTGCCAATAGCATTAGCCCTGTCTATTTGAATGGGTCCTATGGTAAGTGCTAACAACAGTTAAACTCACCAACAATGATCTATTATGTACAGGTTCTCCTTCCAAGAATATCTCAACACCTCTATACTTTGTAGCATGCTCTTTGGATGCAACAACACACATTGTCAATCTTGACCCCTCTGGAACTCAACTTGATTTGGAAGGGGATTCAAGAATTCTTTCTTGGCCAAAATTTTCACCTGGTGGTGACATCAACCTCACATCTTCAGTCTGTCAATTTTCTAATATGGGAACCTGACTGACTGTGATCTAATGATATCTATAGGTTCTCACTGCAATTAACTCTCTTGGCACAAATTATGCATCCCCCTATTGTCAGCCTGTCATGTCAGCTCAAGTCTGGCAACAGATCTCACCCATCCATGGGTGTGTAGCACTTTCTCTAACATAGTTTGCTAAGTATTACTGACACAATGAGTTGTAGATATATGAACACTCTATCAGGCTTGGGTGAAACATTCTGCAGTAATCAGTCAATAAATCCCTCACAAAGTGGTGGAGAACCCATCTCATATTACACTGGACCTCCATCCTTGCTGACCAGGAGTCAAATGGAAAGTGCTGTTTCCCAGATTGCTACTCAACTCATATGGATTGGTAAGCATTGTGAATGTGTGGACATGAATATGTTTTACCAATTGCACAGCTGGGGAACTGGGCCATGCTGGGGGAGGTTTTGACAGAGAAATGGAAGAAAGTCAAGTCACACAATATGTACTCCAATGGAGGCTGAATGTATGGATATTTTTTGTTTCAAACATGGGTATGCTGATATTTTTCATCAGATAAATCCTGTGCCTGTGAGTTTAAATTAAGCTTTATGGGAAGCAATTCTCAAACATTAATGAAGGTTATTGCTGCACTTTGTGCAGCAGTTATCCTGTGTCTTTTAGTGGTCTGCATGCTCTGGGGGCAGAGTTTCCAGACAATCACCCAGCCAGTATCTGCAACTGGTGTGCTGGAAATAATGTGGCTTGGTTCACAATCAGAGGTGCTTCATGACCATTTGAGGCAGATGCAAAATATGTCATTGGACAGCTCGCGTGCAGTATCAATGTCCAAGAAAATTATTTGGCAATTTCCCACCCACAGGTGGTTTGGCAGCAAGGAAAGTACTGAATCTCAAGGTGTGCTATCATTTTCAAATTGATGATCCAGGAACATAACAATTTGTGATCTCTAGGGTGTGTAGAACTTGGTGTGTATTCTGACTGAGAGTTGGATATCATCTATCAACCTGCTGACATGGTTGCTACCATAGTGTTTGATAATTTTCCCACCCCACAATTACCGCCAGACAGCTCTCGCAGTCGTCGCTGGTGCTACACACTTCACGTCTTGCTCGTTGCCCTGCATGTTGTCCTACTCGCACTCCTCGCTCGTCATCCAGAGCACTCTATTGTCATTCCCTTTGAGAGCAATGTCCTGACAACTGGGCTGAGTGCCCTCCTTCAAGCAATTTACACGGTTTGTCTTTGAAGTTTCTGTAATCTATTCATGTGGTCATCATGCTCTTATTAGCTATATTCTGCGGTTTTGCTGTACATTATTCAGCGGCTTGCATTGTTCAGGATCATCTGCGAGCGACGAAAACTGACCACGGTACACGACGTGTCTAGAGCGTGGTCCGGCATCGGTTCAGCAGTCTACGTCCTATGGCAGCAGTACCAAGTCCGATCATCGATTCTGGAGATAGCAGCTGTGGTAACCTATCTCGGTTCGATGTTAGTCCTGCACATCGGCTCGTCGTCCGTGATGCAGTGGCAAGCATTCAACAGCACGCTCGTCGATGTTCTCCCTTCCGACCTGGCCTTTCCTGGCAGTGCCGTCGATATTAGCCAGTTGGCATGGAGTGTAATTTTCCCCATCGTGGAGTCAATGGGCCAAGACTCACGCTTGTCGACGTACGGTTTATCGAGCAACATGATCTACGACCTACTGCGAGTGCCAACGAATGTCACATTTTCGGAAGCATCTGTCAATGCAACAATGGTCGACGTGCACTGTGGACTAGTACCCAATCTCACGCTCTCCTCGAATCTTATAAATGGATTTCACCAGATCAATTTCTCTCTGAATGGCAATGATAGTGGATCTTTTCTTCTTGATTTTCTCTGTGAGCCCCATGGTTCTATGCAACTACAGACAAGCCGCTCACGCCGACGACTTTACAGGGAAGGATATAGTTTACCAGGTTAATGCACAGCCGTCGGTAACTAGCGTCTCCCCTCAAATGTAAGCGTACTCGCAATCTGAAATTTGCACAGTGTGAAGCCTGTCCTCCTATCACGCTCTTCGCAATGACAACGGGTATTGAGGTAGACAAGTCGGTTCATGATATTGTTGCTGTCCAATCAAATTGGACGTACACACCATCTGGTATGGATGATGTCCTGTCGATGTTTGTGCAAAAACTGACTTGAAGCGACAGGAGGTAAATCTAAAATCTCGAAGACATTGATCCACATTGCGGCATGTACTATCAATGAAAGGACTGTTTCAGCTGCACTGAATCTGCAAGACTACCGGCTTGTCCTGTCCTCGGAAGAAAGTGACCTGTCCAACAGCTCAGTCTGGTCCGTGTGGTCGCCAGGCAATGCCACAAATTTCGGTGTTGGGGTACGTCCTTCAGCCTTTTGCAAATAAAATGAATTCGACCATACCCACTGTCATTGACTTTCCGGTGCAGATGGCAAACTTGTTCAGGCTCACTAGAGATGGCACCGTGCAGCCAGCGGGGAATTTTCCAGCTCAGCCAAATGGTTCCAGTCCGATATTTACAGATTATGACAAGTACTCATTCTGATTATCCTGTGTTGAACGAGAGTTGATAACGGGAATCGGTCAGATACATCATGAGCTTGGTTGGGTTGGACATTGTGTCTGAGGCTGCTGCCTCTGCCACTCAGTCGAGCGTCAATCCTTCTGTGATGCTTAGTCCGTCTCAATTGGAAAATGCGATTGCACAGGTCGCAGCGAAGGTCCTGTGGGTTGGTATGTCACGCTGATGATCGCTGGCGTTCGTTCACTCACGTTCATGACGTATTCTAGCGGGCCAACTCGGAACGAGTGCAGGTGGTTTTCAACGTACCGCGAGTGAGAGTCCAGCGACAAGAAACGTACTTCAATGGCGGCTTAATGTATGTCGTTCTTCCATTCTTTACTCCTCCCACGACTCACCATGTCATTCCGGTGCTGCTTACAGCTGAATACCACGCCCGTACGTGACATCCATTTCTCTTGACAATTGTTCGTGTCTGATGTACAGCGGCGATGGGTGCGGCAAAAGATCATCCTTGTATCAGCAGCGTCCCTCGTTGCCCTCGTCCTGGTACCATTTATAATCGGCAGAAAGCCTTCCAATGGACCATTCGTCTCTGGAACGAGTGTGCTTGAGTGTCTCTGGCTCGAAGCACACTCTGAAGTGCTTCATTCCCGGCTCAAGGCGATCAAGGAGCATCGATCGGAGGACTTGAGAACAGCGGGTATGTTTGAGATCTGTCTTGGGGATATTGGGCGTTTGGCGCCCCCGCAGACGGAATGAACCATCCGAACGCCTAGTTGGTAGTTGACAGACTTCATTTTGGAAATACGCCTGACATGGCCGACTGATGGCATTCCAATGGAATGACCTAGTTCCGCTTCCCCGCACAATCAAATGATCACCGATCAGCACAGCTTAGATCACTCAACCAAGATGGCAATCTGAACCTTCTAAGTTCTGAGCCCAGCTTCAGACAGCAGATGCATTTTGAAACATCGATGTTTCAGTACGTGGGAAAATGGTAAAACGACACGTACCTATCGAAGTCCCGTCGTTGCGCTCAGGACGATACGTTCAATTGGCCGTGATTGGTGAACCATTATGCTCTTCGAGTCATCATATATGTAACACTCCTCGCCAGATGAAGCTTCCTCATCCCACTTGAACCTCATACCCCAAATGACGCCGCATAACTTCCGTGACGGACTCGGAGGTGAGCAAATTTGTAAGCATTCTCTTCAATCTCATCGCATCCGCATCATTGGTCACATTGGATGATTTAGGAATGTATTCTAGACCACCAGCATTTCTAAGCGCTCTTCGAGTGCTCGATGAGCAGACATAAATGGGAAAGTGAGGTACAGTCGTTTGCTGGTCCAATCAGAGTCTGCATTAACCCTCACGTAGGCAGGCGAAACCCCTGGGAAATAACAACGTAAATGGCTGCCCTCCAGATGCTAGCAGCTCAAGAATCCTGGGAATTTGGTACGTACCACTGCGGCAAATGGCTTGGCTGGCCTAATAAATATGGTCGCGTCACCGTTGTGACCGTATTAGTGTTTGGAAATTCCCTTTACACAGGCGACTTGTGCGAACACAAACCTATTCATGTACCAGATCCCTCCTGCAGACCTCGCTGGTGCTACATACTTCACATCATGCTCGTCACGTTGCACATTATCCTTCTCACCCTCCTCGCTTGTCATCCAGAACATTATGTTGTCATTCCCATCGAGAACAACATACTGATAACTAGGCTGAGTGCCCTTCTTCAAGCAATTTACACGGTTTGTCTCTACTATCTTACAGCCATTTTTGTGGCCTTCATCTTCGCCTTAGCTATACTCTGCACTTTTGCTACATATTACACAGCGGCTTGCAGTGTGGAGGGTTGTTGGGGAGCGACGAAAGCTGGCCACTGTACATGACGTGTCTGGAGCATGGACCGGTATCGGCACAGCAATCTACGTCCCGTGGCAACTATATCAAGTTCGATCGTCCATTCTGGAGACAGCGGCTGTGGTGACTTACTTCACTTCAATGTTAGTCCTGCACATTGGCTGGTCACCCGTGATGCAGTTGAAAACGTTCAACAGTACGCTCATCGATGTTCTCGCCCCTGACTTAGCCTTCCCTGGCAGTGCTGTTAATATCGGCCAGCTGGGATGGGGTGTAATTTTTACCGTTGTGCAGTCGATCGGCCAAGACTCAAGCTTCAAGTTGTCTACATACGGTTTATCCAACAGTACCATCTATGACTTGCCGCGAGTTCCAACTAACACCACCTTCTCGGAAGCTTTTGTCAATGCAACGACGACTAATGCACAATGTAACCTAGTACCAAATCTCACCCTCTCCTCTGTAGTTTCAAATGGAATTCATTGGATCAACTTCACCTTGCACGGAAACCGGAACGGATCCCTTATTGCTGACTCGCTTTGTGAGCCATGAAACACATCATATAACATTCGGTGCCGTATACTCACGTCGACGGTTCTACAGGGAAAGACATGATTTATCAGAACATCGAACCTACGGTATTTGACATCCCCGGCTAAGTTCGGTCGGTCCTTCTCACATTTGTATAGTGTACGACATGTCGTCAGACTATATTCTACACGATGGTGACTGGGATCGAGGTGGACGACACCGTCCGTGATCCTGTCGCTATCAGTCTGAATTGGACGTACAGCCCGTCTGGTGTGGACGATGCTTTACTGAAACTGCCATATTGAACTGACTTCGTACAGCAGGGGGGCATTCTGAAGTCTCGAAGACACTGACCTACATCGCGGCGCGTTCTGTCAGCGCGCGGACGGTTCCAGCTACGCTGAATTTGCGAGACTACCAGCTTGTTTTGACCACGGAGCAAACCGCCCCGTCAAATAAAACATCTTGGTCTCTGTGGTTACCAAGCAATGCCGCAGATCTAAGTGTTGGGGTATGTCTTTATACCTCACGTAATGACCGCGACCCCGTTCCATCAACTTTCCGGTGTAGATGGCGGTCTCGTTCAGAAATGCAAAGTCCATTTTAGCCATAAGCGACAGTTTTTAAGATCAGTCGAACTCTACTATTGTCATATTTACAGATTTTGATGAGTAAGTGCTAGTTCCTGTATTACTGTATATGACCGAGAACTTGACTGCGACCCCGAATCGGACAGATATATGATGAATTTGCATGGATTGAATGTCACGTCTGGTGCTGCCGCCTCTGCCACCCAGTCCAGCGCCAATCCTTCTGTGATTCTCATTCCGTCTCAATTGGAAAACACAATTGCGCATACCACGACGAAGTTTCTATGGGTTGGTATGTCACGCCTTCCATCGACCCTGTAAAGATCGTACCCATTTATTTATTCACGTTCATGCTAGCAGGCCAACTTGGGGGGAGCGCGGGTGGTTTTCAGCGCAATGTTGCAATGGCGGCTAAATGGTTTCTTGTCGCTATCTCTTCCGGTGACTCACGCGTACATATCATGGGCTACACATAGCTCAACACCATACCCGTACGTAACATCAATCTCTGCTGAGAAAGATTCGCACCTGATGTCTAGCCGCGACGGGCGATGGAGACAAGATCATATTTGTCTCCACAGGATCTTTCGTTTCCCTAGTCCTGGTGCCATTTATCATTGGCAAAAAGCCTTCCAATGAACACACGCCATTGATCTCTGGAACGAGCGTTCTCGAGTGTCTCTGGCTCGAGGCTCAATGTGAAGAGCTTCATTGCGTTTAAATGCGACACAGAAGTCTCGATCGCAGCGGCTGAGAGCAGACGGGATGTTTGAGGTCTCACTCGGAGATATTGGGCGTGCCAATTTGGCGCCGGTGACCAGTTGATGAGGAGACGGGCGCGAGGCGTCCGAGTCTCTGTCTGTTGAATGGTGAACCATATGGCCTATTACAAATTTATTTTTGTGCTCCTGGTGGGCGAACCATTGATGATTAGTACACCACCGTACAAGATCGAAAGTGGCTGGAATTTTTGCAGGTTGTTTGGAACAGCCTTTCAAGGAATATCTCAGTTTAAGTTGCCTTTGCCTCTACTCATCATATGGGAGGCCTACCAAACGGGTACTTCTCTGCTGTCATCTCGTGCAAGTTGCATAGTACCTTGTCCTAGTTGTTCAACCACTCGTCCATTCACTGAGCAATTTTTGATACATGGTATATCTAACGAAAGGATCGTTCTTATCTACGTGATCAATTAACTTACTCATCCATTATATCACAATTTATGTTGTTGATCGCTTTGGTAGCACTTATATGCCGTTGAGTTCGGTGCGGACCCGACACCCTTGCAATATATATCAGTTCAAGAAGAAGGTGCTCGGAGGATATATATGTACCTTGTAAGTCGTAAAGACTCCAGGCGAAAGTTCATGTCAGCATACACCAAGATGTTGAAAACCCAACACTTACAGTTGTTGGGGTCATATTTCTGCTTGATCTCCAGTAAATCGTGGTATTTGTAACCAAAGAAAGCTGAAAAGCGGGTACGACATTAGTCAAATGTTTCACGGAGCGCTGCGAGTACCCGCTTACCTTGTTGCCAGTTCGTTTCCCAGGCACTTGCTTCGTTTTGGTAGCAGCTCGTCAGCCCGAGAGCGTTCAGGGGACCTAGTGCATTGTATATGGCGCTCGTCACCGACTGATACGTGCTCTCGCTTGTCCCTGTCGTCCACGTTCTATTCAAAGCACCACGTCAGTATCCAGACGGTTTAGTAACACCAACCGAACGAATGCCTTACGCGCTAAAAATGACATGCCACGAGGCGTCGTAGAACCCTGGGTTCGCCCCGGTCGCATTCACCTGATTTCTCGTGCCCGCAGGCGTATTACCAAAGACAACTGTGCCCTGTTTGGGAGAGATCGCGCCGGCGGGATCATTTTTAAATGGAGCGTTAAGGATCTGATAGCCCTCCCAAATTGCTTCTGCAACGTCGCGAATAGATTGCGAATCCTCCAGCATCGATCGCAGGACGAAACGCGAGGCTAGTTGGTTAGAGCTGCCGAACGAATTGAGTGATTCAAAGAAAGGGCCGATGTTATCCTGCTGCACCGCGGTAACGGATGGAAACATGTCCGTTTCTGTCTTGTTTGATGTGACGACATAGTCATTTGACAGGGCGTGGAGTTCCTCGAAGAATGGGTAAAGTAAGGAGACGGATGTCTTTTGGGAAGACCACCAGAAGTCCTATCGATGAGCAGCATAAACGCTATCCCATTCGCGGTACGACTACGACACTCACAAGAATATATTCAGTGTCAAAAAATATCAAGCTGGTGGTGACACCCGAGTCAAGAAACTTATTCTGGTATTTCCCGACGAGCGCGATGAAGTCAACACCGAGTTTCTGAAGGTTCTCCATATCTTTGGGCACGATAGCAAGAAGGGAAGCACTGATTTCCATCTGAGGCAGTGTTGCAAAAGTCACAGATGCTAGAAAGGTCATTTAATCCCTGTTTCCCGTGTCGATGAGAGTCACACACTAACGATACCCCAATTTCCTGCTCCTCCTCCACGAACTGCCCAAAATAGATCCTCATTTTGGGCCGAGTTTGCCGTCCTTATCACCCCATCGGCGGTCACAATCTGAAATCTGACTTCATAGATTGTCCCACGATAAACGGATATACACTTACGTCTACCTCGAGGGCATGTTCAACCTATAGAAGTGAGTATTTTTATTGTACATCCAAGACAGTAACAACATCTTACAGCAAGCCCGTACGTTGGAGTGAGTCTGAGTGGATTGTGAGACATGCACCTGTGAAGGAGCGGTTAATATTGTTAACTCACAATCCATGCCCTCCTCCCTGCATATAACCACCCGCTAAATACAATTCTGAATGAGCAATGTTATAAAACGGATGTTCGCCTGCCTCTTACCAGCACCAACAGTTGGACAAGCTCCTAGAGCAACCGATACATTCTGTTGCCCAGCAAATTCATAAACTGGGGGAGGCGCAGTGAATTCCGCAAGTGAAACAACAGAAGCACACTTACTCTGCTGTAGCTGTGCTCCACCGCCGATGGTGATGGCCGGGACCGAGTGATTTTTGGAACTTTTCGGAACAAACTCGGGATCATAAGTGATACTGTTGAGGCCATGAGTGAGAACCTGAAGGGAGGAAGGGCCCGCGGAACGACCGAGATAATCATGGCCTTGACAATTTGATCAAGATAAATCGTGGTGGATAAAAATCAACAACGCACCGGTGTTTTTAATAGTGAGTTTGACATTGTTAGCAGTCGCCCACTTTATGACATTGCTGGCGTCCTGAGCACTCGATATCGCAATGCTGAATGGAGGTGTTGTACCTTGATGACAAGGTTCGCCAGATACAGGCTGGGGGTTGGAGTAGTTCAGTGCGCATCCGTTACCATAACCACAGCTTTCCCATTCTGCCCAGAGAAGGGCAGACGCGATGGCTTCACGCTTTAGGAAGAATTGTCAATCCCTCAGTACGGGAGAGGAGCGCAAGACCTACCGCAACATCGCTTGTATAGTGGGATAAAACTGATTGACACGAGTTCGAGTCATAGAGAGGGTCATCCGTATAACATACTGCAGCCCAAGGTCGCAATGCCTGGAGCCGCCCTGCAAATGTTGCGTTGAGAGAAGACCAAGCAGAGTCACTCGGCCAGGACACGCTTCCAAGAGTAGCATAGTTTGGTGGAGCATATGAAGCTGCCGGGGCTCCGTTGAACGCAGAGAAAGAAGCCAAGAAGCAGAAACGAAAGGCGGAAGGCAACATCGCGAATCGGTGATAAAGCTAAGCTGGGGCTTGGAATAAAGCTTTCAGGACTTGAAAATTTATTCTTCCGGAATTCCGTGGTTTGTGACGTTCCCTGACACCATGCTCAGTTGGGAGTTGCTAGGAGTCGCTTAATTCAACACTGACACAAGTAAGAGATACGGAACCTGAAACGCGAGCCGTAGTGCCCGTAGTTTTTGAAACGACAGAAGATGCACGTTTCTCAACTGGAAGTGTACATTCCATGATGTAGAGCAATTCTTGCACGTGGCGATCCGTAGAATGGTACTTTGTGTCATTCTGCGTGACACGCCGCCCAACAGGGCATGGATTCAAGTTTGTATGTGATCTTCATATTTGATCCGTATCCTCCTGGACGCATTTTATCAGCTGGGCCGTCTCGGAAGCCGAGGGGTACCTACCTAGGAATGTTACATTGGAAGGAACTGAAAAGCGGCATTGGGGCCCTCCTCCATTTTGACACCTTGAAGGACACCGCTTTGGACACCACACAATACCCTCGAGGGAGGCGGTCGCCTTCGAAAGAGAGCGACGAGCCATAGGTATATCAGATGCGATGAGTAAAGTGACTGAAAATAGGTCATAATTGGGTGGCAACACCGAGCGACTAATAAATAGAATCAATGAATTCGTGGCAGTGAACTCTGTTGCGAGGAAAGTC
>JBBPMK010000604.1:0-12534 GCA_038090295.1 Boletus semigastroideus | reverse complement strand
CGGGTGCGGGTGCGGGTGCAGGCGGAGCCAAGAGGGGCAAGCGCGTCAGACCAGGAGGACCATCTACTGTATGTGTCTCTTTCCTCCGTACTCCCAAACGCCGACTCACACTATCCGCGCACGCTCCCAGGCGCCGTCACGCAACCCCTCGCACGACAACATACTCCTGCCGATCCTCCACCCTCGCCCTCGCGCGCTTGCAGACCTGGACACGAGTTTGTTGGACGGACTGGATGGGTTCGACCCCGGCCCGGCGGACGAGAGTCTGCGCGTGACGTACGAGGATCCGGGGCAGGCGGCGGAGAAGCGGCGGTTGTTGAAGATGCTTGGTGGGGACGAGGTGCTCAAGGGGATGGAACGGGTGCGGGTTGGGCCGCGGCGATCGAAACGGACCAAGGTGTCTTGATCGCGGAGAGGGAGAGCGCCTGTGGTGTTCTCGGGTAACTATGTATGGGGTGAATTTACTACGTTGCGGTTTGTATCGAGATATCCAATCTTTATTCCCTGATAGTCTGATTGTGTATCAGTAACAAAATTGCCTTGCATTGAACGACATGTCTCGACTAAGTTGGGCGGCTTATACTTAAACTACTAGTAGTATCGAGCATTTTCGTCGTCGACATTGACGTCTCTGGCAGAAACCGTAACGAGCACTGGCAAAAGTACTCAGTGTGAGCTGTTAGTATCAGAGATCCTTGTTTGACACAAAAGCCGCAAGTCCCGGAACCACCATTTAGAAAACTCGTGGGTGCGTGGCACCTGCAGGATTCCTAGGCCTGGCTATTGTAGCAACTAAGTAATCTATGGGGAAACATCCCCGAATCATTCTATGTATACTGCTGTGCTGCTGATTTCGATTCAATTCTCAGCGACTGGAATAAGTGTCGCCCTTGTGTTATGGCTGTGCAGCAAAGAATTGAGAGAGCACATAAGAAGAGCTACCCGGAACCCCAATGGTCAGCAGAGTCTTTATCAACTTCGCATCCGTCATCCTGTGGAATCATGTCGGTGACAAACACGACCAGTAAGGTGTTTCCCTCACTTTACTGACGACCCCGTTGACGTTTTGGCGTCCAGATATACTTTGTGAAGCGACCAATGCAACCGTGGCAGATATTTGTTGTACAAGGCTCAGACTTCCAACTACCACAGGCAGCACGACCGTGACTTTTATAAAGCCACATCCAACTCCCTTCGCCTCACCCGCTACGACGTGCGAATGGACCGGCACCAAGAATTCTGCAGAATCTGAACTTCAAAGCTGGTTGTCCTGCGCAGATGAATATGCAAATACCACCACCGACCTAAATGCTTGGTGTTTAACAGGGGTGGGACCACCACATAATGCTGCACAGAGCATCAGGACCAAAGGTCTCTTGAAACGCATCGGTATGATGGTGGTGGCCGGAGTCATTGTTCAGGCGATGTCGGCTGTCTAATAGATGGTTGAGGAAATGGTGAAAATCGGATCCGAGTTTGTCCCGGTGGCTTAATTTACTGGCTGAAGATGGTGTATTAGATCCAAGCTAAGGCAGATGTGCAATGACTGCTGAGGATGGCAAAGACACTCTCGGGCCCTGGGCTGTCTGCCATTCGTCCGACAGGCATGAACCCGAGCAAGTCATAGTGACGTATGAAGATGAGCTCGGTGCGACGAGGCCCGCGGAGGCAGAGGGCAGGACATTTCCAGAGGAAACCCATGTGAGTGCTGAAGCGCCAGCTGGTCAGCAGACGACCAGGTGGCGCAACCAATGCCCGGTCTCGGTAATGTCTCTGATTAGAAAGTTCCTTGCTGTTTATCGCAACAAAATAAACCGACAAGCACGGCCACTGCACATAATTAGAACAAGGATGCGCACCAGCAATGGATTCCAGAATAGTACGCATGCAAGCGTATAAAATATGTGGACACGCTGCGGTGGGACTAGCGCAGCGAGTCGTCACCTCCCGTCCGTTCGAACCATGTCGAATTCGTTCACAGGTCTGTTCGAAGCTGGTAAGAACCCAAACTATTGACAACATAGCCAACCATTAATACCTTGTATCCGGCGGCAGTCTGCGAGTCGACAAATGTGACCGCGGCCACCATTTGTTGCGCACACCTTGCTACTCAAGCGACAAAGAGGAGCGTAACTGCAAGGTTCACGCCTCAGCTGATACTTCCCCCCCAATCGCCCACTATGACGTGCCAATGGGCTGCTGACACGAATGCGACCGCTGAAGCCGAAACTATTAGCTTTTCGGATTGCATCAATCAGTACACAAACTCCACCGCCCTTACCTTCTGTGGGTGGCGCAATAGAGCTGGGGCTGAGAGCACCAAGGCCGTAAAGCGCTTTAGCATGTTGTTCGTAGTGGGCTTCATTGCACAAATGGTGCTGGCCGCCTACTAATTTGGTAGTGGTAGAGGGTACAAGTTGTAGTTTGACAAAGTGTCACACAATTGGGTCACGCGCTCAGTCTTACCTGACCCCACGGCGACGCTGGCGCAAGTACACAGTACCGCGTTGTTAACATCGTCATCACGACGCGACCGTGATGCAGGTGACGACTCGAAGAGCGACGAGAGTGAGTAGCGACGACCGTGACGACCACACAACAACCACGCTATCGTGGTTATCACGTCGTCGTCTTCAGGCGAGACGAGGGGAGAGGGCGGGGCGGGGTGGGGTGTGCAAAGGCGATGAGGGTAAGGCCTGGAGCACGACACGACGCTGAGGACGACGTGAGACCGCAACGATGTGCTCTCGCCCTCTGACGCCACGATGACGACGCGCCGTCTCCTTCGTCGTACTCGTACGCAGCTTCAACAGCACCCGCGGGTCGGCAGTGTTCACCCTCGCCCTTACCATCCCCATACCAATGTACACGACGTCGACTGCACGTCGCCACGCCCCAACACCACCGTGCCACCACCACCGGAGTACGAGAGCGGCGTCACGCGCGCCAAAGGCCTCATGCCGCTACCACCCCCACACTGACCACAAGGCGACGACACGGCGGCGTCGCGTGCATTCCACGCGTCATGTCACTACCGGCAACAGCAGAACGATGGCGCCGACGGTGGAACGTGTACCAGCGGTGTCCCAACAGCGGCAGCGACAGCGCCACCCCCACCCCCGCCACGACGTAGCCCCCGCGCCGTCCCACCACCACGACACCTTCATTGTCGTCATCGGTTCCCCCCACCCCAGCCACTGCGTTACCACCACCACCACCACCACCACCACCACCACGTAATCGCATCAGCGTCTGCACCAACATGGTCACGTCGTTGAGTGGCACGCGACGGTGATAATGCATCCACCACGGCATCACCAACACGGCCGCGTCGTTGATGACGACGAGGTGGCATGCGACGATGATGACGGCGATGACGCATCCACCGCGACATCACCAACACGGCGTCCGCAACAACACGGCCACGTCGTTGATGACGACAAGGTGGAATGCGACGATGACGACGGCGATGACGCATCCACAGCGGCGTTCCCACCATGGACACACGGCGGTGCCCAGAACATATAAGGACTGGCCACCCAACTTCAATGTTCGACGGTATCCTTCCATCGTCCTGTGGAATCATGTCGGTAGCAAATACGACCAGTAAGGTGTTTCATCACTTTACCGACAACGCCATTGACGTTTTGGGGCAACTCGGTCCAGCGACACTTTGCACAGCGAGCAATGCAACCGTGGCAGATATTTGTTGTACAAGGCTCAATTTTCCAACTACCACAATGCCACCTCTATAGAGTGCGAATGGAACGCCACCTCGGATTCAGTGCAGTGTGAAATTCAGAGCTGGTTGGCCTGCACAGATGAATATGCAAATAGCACCGCCAACCTGAAAACCATGTGTTCAATGGGGGTAGATCCGCATAATTCTGCACACAACATGCGGGCCCAAGGTCTCTTGAAGCGCATTAGTATGATGGTGGTGGCCGGAGTCATTGCACAGGCGATGTTAGTTGTCTAATAGACGGTCCGAGGAAATAGTAGAATGGAAATGTACATCAATTTTCAGGATCGGATGCGCATAATGGATCCAAGTTTATCCTAGTGGCTTGATTATTACTGGATGAAGATGGTTTACAACTGAGCTAAGACAGAT
This sequence comes from Boletus semigastroideus, assembly GCA_038090295.1. NCBI lineage: Eukaryota > Fungi > Basidiomycota > Agaricomycetes > Boletales > Boletaceae > Boletus > Boletus semigastroideus. The sequence goes on along the minus strand of JBBPMK010000604.1, from coordinate 8,420 downwards.
GGCCGATACACTCGCAGGACTACGGTCGACAACGGTGAGTCATACTGAGATATCGGTCCATGAATGTCTTAGACCACTCCGCCGAAGCAGAGGGCGGAACATTTCCAGACGAAATCTATGTCGCGCAAGTGCTGGAGCGCTGGCCGGTCAGCAGACAAGTACCAGATGGCGCAACAGATGCCCAGCCTGACATACGTTTCTAAATCAGAAGCTGGCGTTTCTGATCAGTTCCTTGCTGTTGTGCACAGCTATCGCAACAAAATAAGCCCGTGCATACAGCTTGAACTTTAGCTTGAGTGAGGACTGCCAGTCCTAGAGGCCTGATGTCCCGACTCCCGAGAATCGCGCTCAAGCACGACCACCTGACTCAGCGGTTTATTTAGAACAAGTACCGATGCGTACCAGCAATATTTGTAGCAAAATGGATTCCAGGATAGTACACATGCAAGCGTATAAAAGATGTGCACCCGCTACGGTGGGACTAGCGCAGCGAGTCGTCACCTTCCGTTCGAACCATGTTGTATTCGTTCACGGGCCTATTTGAAGTTGGTAAGAATACCTCTATTGATAATACCTGGCGGCAGTTTGCCAGTCGACCAATGTGACCGCGGTCACCTTTGGTTGTCCAGGCCTTGCTAAGCAAGCGAAAAAGAGGAGCGAAACCGCACCGCTCGCCGTCCTTCTGATACTTCCCCCTCAATCACACCATGACGTGCCAATGGGTTGTTGACATGAATGTGACCGCTCAAGCTGAAGTTTTGAGATTTTCGGATTGCATCGATCGGCACACGAACTTCACCGTCACTGGGTAGTAGAATAGCTCTGGGGCTGAGCACACCAAGGCCATAGGACGCATTAGCGTGTTGTTGGTACTGTGATTTGGTAGACGGTCATGTAGGAAAATAAGGACAAACAACAGCTCATCGGGCGGACCAGCTGATCTCTCGGTCGTCATTGACGTCTCTGGCAACGACCGCACCGAGTAGCTCACGATGAGCACCGTCGTCTGAGCAATGCATTCTCTGCCCCCACATCTTCAATGGCGATCCCCGCGTCGACTTCGCAGCTTGTCCTACTCACTGATCCCATCTTTGGACATACATAAATATCTCAAACCTGAACGTGCTCTACTATTCATTTCACTACCATGGCCTCTCAATCTCGCCCTGAACCAATGAATGCGTCTCCTCATCATTCAAAGGTCAAGGTCACTTTAACACTGTCCGATCCCGTATATGTTGCTGGCTCGCACATCTCAGGAAAGATGGAAGTAGAGAGCCGTGCCGACCTCGACTCTTTACTTGGTATAGGCATAATGATGGTGGAACTATACGCTATTCAAGGTAAAGGATATTCAGCCCACCCACACCGCGATACTCATCAAACTTGAAGAGTTCAACGCTGGAGTGCACTCCGCAACTTCTACCTTCATCCATTCCCGTAGGATATTCCAGGGACCAGGTCTGCCCCCTTCTAATGCTGTATACTCCGATTATGTCCCCAATACTGGCGAATTACTACTGCCGGCTCATCATTATGCCGCCCGCCGTGGTCAGACAAAGTTCTTTTTCCGGTTTCCGGTTCCCGCATCTTCTCCATCATCGACTAATTTCGGTCCCGCGAGCATCAGGTACGAAATACATGCAAGCGTTAGCGTTGCATGGCAAGGAGACAAGTGTCTCGTCACCGACAAGCGGGAGGTAAAGGTTGTTGAGAGTTTGGATCCAACGCATGCGATGCAAATACCACAGGCCGTGGTAATCACGGAAAGCGGCAAGCTTTGGGCTCAGGCAACCTTGACAGACACGGTGGTCGTGGGCGGCGAATCTGCATGCATAGATTTACAATTAAAGAATCATACGCAACGTTGGGTGTGTTCTCTTCATGTCCTGGTTGTCTTGCATTCCCTGACAACACTCTCCCAGACGTCCGGTGTCACGGTCACATTAACACGAGATCTACACCTTTCCACATCATTCTTGGCTGGGAGATCGACACCTAATTTTTCTGATGTCGCCACCCAGGTTGAATTCCGTGGACCGGAATACACTGTTCCTCCGGGAATAGAAGGAATAGCCAGTCTTGTCGTTGATATACCTCGCCATTCGCGCGGCATCAAAGGAGGACTACGGGTTGACGAGAATGGAAAGACTACAGAGGGTTTTTTTGAGGTACGTTGTAGCCTCAAAATAAGAATCGATATGCCTCCCGGAAGGTGCGCCGTTTGCTACTTTTGTCCTTCGTCTTATCAACATCCTCAGTGAGGATACCGTCGTAGTCCTGCCTCTGAAAATTTATCATTCTCTTGCCGTTCCTGAAGTTCCCGCATCCCCGCCGCGTATCACATCCTCCCCCTATTCTTATCCTGCCACTTCGCTTCCGGTTTCGAATTATTTTCCAACACAGCTCCTCGAGCAAGAGACCTATAATCGGCAAGATGTTCCCTATTCCTATACGCCACCAATACAACGTTCCGTTTCTGTGGGACCTCCTTTACAGTCGCCATACTTTGCGCCTGGATTGTCAACTCCGCGTCCACCCTCGGCAAGAATGCTGCCATCGCCGCCCACACACATACCTTACTCAAACTACATTCAACCCGGATTGCCAATCGATGGTCACACGAATCCGGATTATATACAGGGGCCTGTCGTTCACCCGCCGTCACAGAACGTCCATCTAGCTACGCATTATCACTTCGCTTCACCGGTTTTCTCTTCACAATCACATTCCCAAGGCCAGCCGCTTCCACCCAGTCGGGCTCACCCACCCCCGATTGACGTCCCCCCACTTCCAAATCCTCACGATTCACAGGGTGTCGTACATTCTCCGCGCCCTGTGCCGTCACCGAAGCATTCGTTCTCCGGATCACTTCCGAGAAGTGACAACGTCAACAAGCTGGAGCGCATGGCAGACGAGGTGAGGAAGCAGACAGACAATCTGAGTTTAGATCTATCCAAAGGCGGTACGGGCGCAGAATGTCAAGGGCTCCAGGGTCCGAAGCTCGATGGATTCCCCGATGTCAGCGTGGACAAGACCCTCCCTCCGCCCCCTGCACCCTCTAGCAAAGATAAGCGTCTTTTTGTGCAACGTCCTCGGGTCGACACGCTCTTCACGACTGAGGCAACCATGCCTGGCCATTCATCCTCCACGGAACATGTATCTCGCGCACCACCCACGCCACCCATAGCGGCCATCACACCCATCAAATTCCCAAAGGCACCGACGGAACTGTCGGGTTTAGGAGCCAACTTGGGCAAGGACGTACCGCAGGAGACCGGTTTGGATGCGTTGGAGCGACGGCTTTTGGCGGAAGTCGGTACGCGCAAGTTTGATGTGCAAGAACGACCACACGTCCGCAGCGTCGTACAACCGATTGCCATCCCGCCCAGTGGACCGCCACCTGACGCTGTCAATGACAGTGCCATCTCCAGTTTGACACTCGCCGATCACGGTGGTGTTTTGAGGGGAAATCCAGAGCGGGAGCAGGAGCAAGACTGGGATTCGGATCAACGTACGCAACATATGGGGGGCGGTAGATACAGTCCAAGCGAGGACGATAGGGATGCGCGCACGCAGAAAGGCAAAAGTTCCCGAAAAGTCGGCAAGAGCAAACATAGCGAGGAGGACCTCGAAAGGGCGTCTCATCGACGGGGGCGAAAAAAGGTGAAGAACGGGGAAGGGCGTAAGCTGCGGCAAGAGGCCAAGGGGCGGGTCGCAGCTTGGTTAGGAGAGATTGACGTTTCGGCGCCGCCCGTTATGGACGACCCTGCTGCATCTATATTGCCCACCGCGTCGCATTTCGTGCCCATTACAGAGAGTGCGTCGTTTGGACCTGCACCTACAGAAATGACGGACAAGGACCGCGAAGAACGTCGTCGCGACATCGTAGACAAGGACGTCTCAGCCTCGCCAAACCCGCGGTCATCTGGTTTCGTTACCATCTCGTCATTGAACGCGGTGGTGGGTACAAACGGCTCTGGTGGGGAATCGCCGTCCAAATTTTCACCACGTCGATCGTCTATCTTTGATTTCCGTCAGCTACCTGCATCTTCACCAACGGTTCGGCAACCCATGTCTCGGTCATCGAGTGCAGAGGTGAAATGGTCGAAGCCGTCAGAAACTCAATCCCCGAAAACAGCGCCAGAACCATCATCCATCCTACCTACGCGGCTCTTTGGAGGACGTCTACCCCGGTTCCCATTCAAGCCCGCGGATCCCGAAGTCAAGTATGACGTTCGGTCAGCGCGAGGAGGGAGAGGAGGTCTGGTGACTCATGTCGCTTCTCTCTGGGCTGCAAAGGCCAATGCGAACGGGAATGTCCACGCCGACGCCAGCGCCAAGGATGGAGACAAGGCGTCCACCGTGCCTACCGCTAAGCCCCCAAAGTCCAAGGTGCCAACGCCGCCGGCCATGCGGAAACCAGCGCTGAACGTGCCCAAGCGCAGTCCAGTTTCGAGACAATCTCCGATTGGTGTCGGCGCTAGTGGTGTTGGACCGGCTGTCGGCCTGAATCGTATCGGGGGGGAGACGAAAATAGGCGCCGGATTGAGAACACATGAGGTGCAGAGGGCGACCAAGGCGACGACCGTCCCGGCTGTCTTGTCGTCTTCGCACGCGGTGCCCATGTTGTCTTCGACGGCGTCACTGGCGCGCGTCAAGCCGTATAGTGCGGGACAAGGACAAGGACTGGGTCAGGGACAAGCACGGTCGTTGCCACCCATGATTTCGGAGACCATCTCGGAGATACGAAGTGTGTCCAAGAATGGAAACTGCGTCAAGACGGGTGCGGCGGGCGGTGGGGGAGCAGGCGCGGGACACGCGTTGGGCGAATTGGCATTTGGACAAGCAAGGTTGCGAGATTTGATCAAAAAATATCAAGGGTATGGTGGTGGGTAGATGCTGGGGTTCCGTCGCCCCGCCGTTCACCGTACTCCCCCGAAACATCCATTGACGCATAGTGCCCTCTGTTTGACCCTCCCCGCCTCTCAGATCCATCACATGCTGGCTGCTGTTTACGTCCATCCAGCTCGTTTCACTTATTGACACTTGCTTTCAACTGGTAATATCTGTTATTTATCTTCATCATCTCAGCTGTGTCCATTTCTTAATCCGCCTGTTCCGGAACTTCTAGTTTGAGTATATCATGGTAATGTACACGTATGTACAAGGTCAGCTATATTTTTAGCCAAGACGCTGAAGTAGCAGTACCGCGATCCAAGGTATCACTTGTTCATCTAAAATAACTTGTATGATATCCACGTACACGGTAATCCCTGAAAGCCTTCCATCATTTGGCGTCCAACTCGGCGACCGTCTTCAATGCCTCCTCCGCGATGACCTCTGGGAACTCATACTGTACCCAGTGTGCCGCACCAGGGACCATAACACCTCGAACATTCGGATAGGCAGAAATACTTTCCAAGGGACAAGCTGTATGGACCGCAGGATCTCCAGCCACGACGGTCACCTTGAACTTGTCCGGTACCGCGTTCAGGTAACTGAACAAGTTCCACGGCCGATTTTGCTGTCAAATGTACGTCCGTCAGCGCGCACGAGAGCACGAGAGCCTATGGGTTTCTTACGGTCATTATCCCGTGCACAGCAGCAGGAGAGGACAGACGTGGTCCGAGCTCGCGGTAGATCGCGTCTTCGCGCTTCCACAGGGGTTGTTCGGCAGCGAAGGCGTCTGCCGATTTGCTGTTGACGCACGAGTTGCTGAATTCTATGTCTATCTCATCGAGTCGCTGTGGGGATACCTGGAGTGCAGGGTCGACGAGCACGATCGCGGTCGGATGGGACGCGGGGAGATGGGGGAAGAGACTCAGGGCTATCGATGCGCCCACGGAATGACCCATCACGATGGAGTATGTCCTGGCCTCGAGATATGGGAGGAGATCTTGCACGATCGAGCTGAACTTGTAGTCGAGGGACGGTCGGGACGCGTGCCCGATGAGGTTGGGAGCGGTCACAAAGTATCCTGATGACTGTCAACAGGACGATCCGACCCGATGATTGAAATCGCAGCACCTTGGGCAGCCAACATGGGTGCAACACGGTGCCAAGTATGCGAGGATGATGTCAACCCATGCAGTAAAAGGGCATGTTTGGTCGCAGTAGGTGAACCCCACGTTGTAGCCGAGGGAACGCTGAGAGTCATGGTGTTGTGGAAGCAAAACCAGAGAGTGTTGGCACTTGCTTGACCATCAACATGCTCCCTGTAGTAGAGCTGTAACTCGTTGTGTGCGCGATTCTGCACCGATGTCTCTGCGATATAGCCCTAGGCTGCATTCATAGCACTGGAATACCAGCACTCCGGCCTCCCTGCGTCCTCGAGCACAAACCCGTGGGTCATCAGCGTCTCCCACTAAGTTCCTTCGCCTCGGCAGCAACATGGATGTTTATTTTTTTCCTCAAGTCTATTTAGCCTATAGTCTGCTTTTCTGTTCTCGACTTCATGTGTGCCCTGCTGTTGTGTACGTCGCGACCGACCTGACCCTCGCTCACGCCATTCTTTCGCGGAGGCCTTCACAACGAACAATGACTTAGCCCCAACAGCATCCCCACCACGGCAACATCACCGTCGTTGTTGACGCACCTCCACCACCACCACCACATGCCACCATTGTTGTCGATGCTCCACCACCTCTACTACAACGGCGAACGCAATGACGCTGCCGTCACGTCGTCCCTCCATGATGCCACTACCATGTTGTTGATAACGACAATGACGACCGTTACCACTACCTCGTCACGGATGAGGCGCGACGACCGCGACTATACAGCCAACGTACGATAACCCCATCGTCGTCGACATCTCGTCACGGATGGCGACGTGGCGTCACGACCGCGATGACCCAGCCAAGGCCGTGTCACCACCACCACCATGGCCCTGACGACAACGGCGGCGGTGTCGGCATCCCCACCACAACTGCAGCCGCCTTCACCATCGGTATGCAATGACAGCGAGGTGACGACGCCGCCACCGCGACGTCACCTCCACCACAACAACAACAAAAGCGACGCATCCCCGCTGCACTCCCCGTCGGAGTAGCCATGACGAGGACGAGGACGATGCAGCCGTGCCCCCGCCATGACCCCGTCGACGATGAAAAACGGCACAGGAACGACGATGACGGCGACAACCCAGCGGTGGCGACGCCCACATCACTATGACGAGGTCGTCGTCGACGACCCGACGCGCACGACAATGACGACGACGCAATACGGCCAGCGGCAACGGCAACGACGCAGCAGCAACGGTTCTATCACCACGACTAGGTCGTCGAAGATGCGACACGGTACAGCAACGACAGCGACCATGTAGCCGCAACCATGTCTCTACTACCGCAGCGACGAAGGTGATGACTGACCACCACCGCGTCGATGACAACGCAACGCGACTGCGACCAGAATTACATGTAAATATATATTTATTGTAGTTATGTATAATACACTATTTTTTTACTATTCGAGCTGAGTGAAAGGGCCGAGAATGAAAAAAGAAAAAGCTGCCTAACTGTACGTTGGCCCACTTTAGCTTGTCATATACATGCTTTGTACGTATCTACTGTTTGGTGGGGAATGGACAATGTGAGAATTTATCCTCCAACTCTGCATATTCCTTCAACCATTCATCAAGCAACCCAATGAACTCCCTGTGGCTAACTTTGGTATGGTTTAAACTTAATCCAGATGGGGCGAAGCGCCGACTGTTGGAGAACATCTGCCAGGAGTTTGCCAGAAGGAGAATAATGGCACGTTTTAATTCCTCTTCTGGCCAGTTGTCGGTTATGCAATCTTTCACATCCGCACTTCGAACGAAGTCAACACCACTTTGATTGCTGCCAAGGCCCGTGTCCTTGTTGCCTGCAATTGATGCAAAGTTACCACCTGTCCAGCCCAGAAATCTGTTCGGCCACTGTCTAATGTGTGGGAGGCATCCAGATCCAATGGAATGCGCAAAGCCTCGTGCGTCGGCAGCCAGGAGGGCTTCCGTAGGAAGTGGGCCAGCGTAACCACAAAAGAACAACACAAGGATGTAGAGGAATGACTCTATATCGTCGTATTGTGTATGTTTCCCGCCTCTAAGAACGTTGAATGACATGTATGGTGTTGTACCCTTCAAAGTAACCGATACATAAGTAAAGCAACCCGGGCATATGCTAAGATAACTCACGGTGCGAAGTGCTTTCAGCGGTTTAGACTCATCAGCAGGTATTGGCGAAGCTGATTTCATCACTCTTTCATAGCCATTCTGGATGTTGTAGCATGCTGCATCTTCAGCAGATTCTGAGTCGTTTTCCTGCTCCGAAAATGTGGCCATGTCAAAATCTATTAGATAACCTCGTTCTTCTCCCAGTGGACGCAGTGCAAGAACAACATTGTTCTCGCTGACATCACGGTGGAGAATCCCATTC
>JBBPMK010000603.1:0-12568 GCA_038090295.1 Boletus semigastroideus | reverse complement strand
AGCCCTCTGGGCTTTGGAGTTTACAATACCATTGAACACGGGTTCCGAGTCAGTGTGCGCAGTTGACAGATAGGCAAACAATTACCTTGATGAATGCGGTGCATCCGCACCCGATTATGAAGGTCCTTCTGTGCTTGTTGTGTACCTGCATAAATGAAAGTGGCACGGCGTGAAAACTAGATGAGCTGCAATGATCACACGCTGGTGGGGTGGGGAAACCGGCTTTTTCTTTGTTGCCGAAATCCCACGCCATCTCCAGCACCAAGTATCATTTACGGTATGTGCAGAAAAGACTACGATCATGAGTTAGTTGTCTGTATTGCTCTCGTCTCGAATGTGGTTTCCACGATTCATCGAGTCAAGAGTTGGTATCGGCAAACAAGTAATCAATCAATCTCTGAACAACCTGAATCGACATTCAGTCACCGTCTTATTCCTGGCGTGTCCTAACTCACCTCCACATTGACACTGTTCCCGATCAGACGGTACTTTGATTTCGTGGATACTCCTGGTGGCCATACGAAAGATGTCGTGGTATCAGTAAAGTGGAAGATTCGGAGAAGTTCTGCTGGGGTAAAATATCGCAAGCGAAGAGGGTCTAGTATCCGCACGGCATTTTCATCGCCGCTCGCACGTGCGCTAAGAAAGAGATCAAAGACCTGGGTAGTCTAGGACAGATTAGATGAGTGGACGAGTTTGGATTGAGTTGGACCAAAGGAACACACATCAAGATCTTCGTTCATCTGAAGAATTGAACCGGCACGTTCGACGAGGTGTGTGTACCCTGCTACGTTGGATAATTAGTCTACGGGAAATAGAGCTTCGCTTACCCCTAGTGAAGCAGCAAGTTCTAGTACCCGATGGTACGACAATGTCAAATAAGCGTCCCCACTTGTTCAGCACTCGGTCTGTGATTCTAAACTGGGACAACGTTTCCTCGTCCATCGTCGAGTCTATGTATTGCCTCAGATTTAGTGATGCCTTGTATGACGGTTGAGATTCATTGTGAAGTTCGTTATGTGGTGGGATATGATCAAACAAATGATCTGAATTGGGCCCAAGACCAACAAATCTGAGCGGTGAGAGCTTCGCGAGAAGATAGTAGCGTAACCGAGAGTTTGGGATACCGAACTGAATGGGATTCAAAGTGAACTCTGCCGTGACATAGCCAAGTTTTTGCAGTGTGGACACAAGATGATGTCGCGTGGAAGAATCCTTGCATATCCTTCAGGAAGTAATTGGTAGGCGTCAGATGGGCTTGTCCACGCACTTGAAACCCTGCTACGTTCTCTACGAGTAAGCGAAGAGGCTGCTTGTCGTGTGAGGATAGTTCTGGTAGGACGTTGTCTATCAGGTGCAAGAAAGACTGCGCGCGTGGGTCGGAGGCCCCTTTGGCTGACGGGTTGAGTACGGTGTATGGCTGACATGATGGTGACAGTAACCACAAATCTGCATTTAGTGGAGAGATGTCTGCAGCAGTAAGCGTTGCAATATCTTTCTATGAGTCACTCATCAGGCCGAGCCCTGATCTAATTTAGTAGGAACTAACCCTGCGGACGGCGTCTGCGCCAAAGTTTTCAGCGTACACTTGACATGCGGTCTGGTCCCAGTCGTAAGCGGCTACTACGGTGGTTGCCGCGGGAACGCCGCTGCGACGGAGAGAAAGATGAAGACCTCCTGCAAAGTTTGGTGAACCTAGTGTGAGATTCGACTTCCCAACAAACCTATTCCGCTGTAAAATTCGATTGCACGCACTGTTCTCTGCGAGTCTCGCGGCATAGTTAGTCGACGTCGCGATGCAGCAAATCTCAGTTACGAGTCAATCACCGATTATGTCAGCTAATTAGTCGCCTCGCCTCATTTGCCGTTCCTTGTACCCTGTCTCGGCCCAGGTTTTCTTTCCCCCCTTTTCTCTTTCGTTCTTCCATCGCCGTGCTCGAGCCCGTCCATCGACATCGTATGCCGCAGTCAGGCTCTCCGATATCACAAGCCGGGCCTGCGCACTTGTTCATGCATCCACATGTGTATTCGGACCCCCACATCTCCAACCTCGCGCAGGCATCATCTTTTCATTCCGAAGGATTCGTTTCTGCAATGTCCAGAGCTGGATACTCGCCCGCAGATCTTGCCGCATGTTCGTCTGACTTAGACATGCCTATCCAAGCCCCTGGGAACGCTGATAGTGGCAGCCTGCGTTCGCCCGGCAATCTCTCAAGGTGCGCCGATCTTTCTCAATCGCTCCACATAGCGATGTGGATGCTAATTGCTTCGGGTTGTACCAGCAACACGCCATCCGGCAAGTCCCACCCGCCCAGAATATTCCAAAAGTCAAGTCATCTCCCTACCCCCCAAAGGTATGTATCTCGTTAGGCTGCTCCGTCGTCTAGACATCCTTCGTGATTTCCAACGATTGGGGCACTTCATCTCCCTGTTGGCGCACGGTTAACATGAGGACATTGCAGCCCTGGCAATATGGCATCTTATCTCCTCACAAGGACCCCTAGTTCGTCACAAAAGTAAGTCGCCATCCATGTTGAGAGTTCCGAGTCATTCATGACCAGAACACGTAGTTTTCCGCCGGATCTAGATCCAGCAGCGCTACCGACGGAGTTCCCGTCCTATATGTATGTTTGCTAGATTGGCCATACCATACCTGTCTTACATGGATGGATGTAGGTCTTCCTCTCCGCCGCCGTTTCGACCACATTCAATCCCGACGCCAGAATCTAGGTATGCGAGGTCATACAGACAGCAGTGTGATTCTCACGTACACAAAGCCCACTCGTAGCTCGATCTCGTAGTCATGGTCCCCATCTACTGGCCCAGCGTGTGCGTACCAACAGCAACGATGAGTAAGCCACATTGTGTTTTGTAAATTAGCCCACATATAGCTTATTCGAGTCATAGTGATGATCCTGCAAACCGAAACAGAGGTGATAGTTTACACTCTCGGTATGTGAATGTTTCGACCTCAATGATGAGCGCATGGTCAATATGTCTTTAGAGCATCCACCCCTTCATGGCAAACACCAACACGTCCCATAACTCCGGTGTTGCAATCTCGCCCTATTACACCTTCACAACGCAGACCGGCTGAACCGTCGTCACCTACATCCTGCCGGCCTCATAACTTTCATTCCAACGACACGGGGGCCAATCCTTCACCGCACAAGGCAAAAGATGAGCTTGGTGGCGAGACCACTCGTATTGGTCGTCACTCAGCCGAATTACGCCGGCCAGACTGCTTTAAACGGATGAGACGCTTGCCGCCTTCAGGCAGTGCTTGCGCCGGTGGAGCATCATCTCTCACTTCCGAATTGGGAAGTCAAAATGCTTCCTTGTTATGGTCGTCAACCAACGTGGGTGTCATCCAGAATCCTGCCAAGGGGAAACGGATTGCTTTATTTCAGGAGACGTCTGAGGAGAGTTTCGAAGAGAGCTTGATGGCTGGTGGTTATGGACCGTATGTGAGTTTGTCTCATTTTTACCAGTCTCACCTGATGCCACGAGGCTGGGCTGGATCTCATATCTGATGTGACTCTGTCTTCGATCGCGTCCAGCGTTCTGATAGAAGCTGGAAACTCGATGAGCATGCCGAAGTGCCGAATCAACTTGGCGAAGCAATGGGAGAAGAGGAACTTCGGCCTCCTTTGGCATTAACTGAAGAGGAGAAGCGGAAGAAGTCCAGACTGGCCGCATTCCTTGATCCGCCGCGGGTGACACCCGCTACTCTATTATTCCCCGTCAAAATCGAAGGGCGTGGCAGGGTGCTTATGAAGGTCGAACCTTCGGAGCCGCAGTCGCCGCCTAAGCCCATTCCAAAAGCGAGACGGTCACGCAAACGGAGGAAAGCATCCGCGGATATGAAACAGGATGTAGACAAGGACAGCACGACGGCCCCGGAAGACGGTACGCTCGATGGGCCGAACTGGCCGGATATGGAGTTTCCATGGCGGTCCCGCTTGACGGCACAAGACGGTCTTTCGAGCGCAGAACAAGAAGAACGACTGCGATATATTGAAAGCTTCCTGGATAGAGACTCTGACGAGGACGGTGTCGAAGAAGAGTATTTATTCCCGGGTCCGCGTGTCCTTGGCCTTGGAGAACCTTCGCGAAGTCCTCGACCAAGTCGAGGCAAGAGTTCCAAGGACCGCAAACGCAACACAACAATGCTCTCTGACATTTCTATTGACCCGGCAGACGCCAGAACCGCATTGCTATCCAAGAAATCCATCCGGGCCGTGCAGTTGCGACTCCTACGTCGTCGGGACATTGACCGTCACGGAGAAAATGACGATGATCAAGTTTTGTGTGTTTGCCGAGGACGAGACGATGGTCGCCCACTTGTGCAGTGTGATGCCTGTCGGACATGGTACCATCTAGAGTGCATTGGGATCCGGAGTACGTCAGAACTAGGCAGGGAAGAGGATCCTTGGTTTTGTGCCAACTGCGCCGAGGTGAAGACGCCGCCACCAGTCGTCCCATTGCTGGAACCTACATTGGTAGCAACCGATGGCGACGAACACGGCGTCGGCGGGCAAAGCAGTACTCACGTGGAAGAATATGATCCACCATTTCTGAATGCGGGGCTCAATCCATCACCTGTGACGCCCTGGACGAGGTCACTGAGACCGCCGACGACGCCCCCGCGAATACAATATGCCCCGCATGACGAACCGCCCTCTTCATCGTCTCAAGGAGACCCGCGTACACCCTATTTCAATACCGCCTCGGCGTTCGGAGATATGGTGCGGGTGTATGGCATGCCACCGGGCCGCTCGCTGGAAGGCTCGTCGTCGACTGTCATTGACGAATCGCCATTTGATCCTACGTCAACACCCTCACGAGGGATAAGGTTTGGGCTACCTTTTACGACGCCCAAGGATGGCAGGTGGGGATCGTCACTGTGGCCGGGAGCCAGGGGCGGTGCGAGTGGGTACGAGCTGTTTCACACACCCAAGCATGCGGGAGAGGAAGACGGCGCAGCGTCTTCGAAGGCGGGCCGACCCTTGCTGTACCACGGACGGGTCGGGGAAGTTTTGGAAGAAGGACCCTCAGGGGTACCAGGGTTGCACCGGACGACCGGATCCAATAACGTTACACCAATCGAGAGGGATATGTTTGGTGGGCTGAAGCGGATGCAAGTGTTGGAGTCGCCATTGGGAGGGAAGAGATCAAGACGGACCATCGATTCTTGACACAGCCGAGCCCATTTTGGCGAACAAGCGTTTCGGGATGAATGTTGACTACTACTACTTATAGGCTGCGTGCCAGCAGGTAACATTGCTAAATGGTTATTTACCACGTTACGTTTTTCGTAGGCACTGCCTAGGTAGTACTAATGCGTCGAATCATGATGTGGCGACGGTTTTGATTGGCACGCTGCAAGACATGTGTATGAACTTTGAGTATGGATCCAATGGATCGTGTTTGGGAGGCAAATATGGTCGCACGTACGGAAACTGGATAAACGTACACGCGTTGACAAGGTGACAGCTCGGCTGGAATATTAGTACGTTTGGTTCGAGTTTGCCGCGTTAATGATCACGCGAGGTTACCGGCCGTACCCTCAGCCTCAACTCGAGAGATTAAGCGATCCGACCCAGCACCGTCGTCGGACGAGTGGAAGAAGAAGAAGAAGAAGAAGAAAAAAGGAATTGTGAGGCTCTGGATCAAATTTCAAACACTCAGGCGTTGTTGAAACAGGATCCGTGATCAGAGTCCGACTGCTGCACGAGGAACCTGTTCAGGGACGGCGGGGGGCGGGTAATGACGGGTTCCAAAAAAGGAAATGTTTTTGGGCAGGATCAACCCTTGCTACTCAGCGCTCCGCGGAAGTGAGGTGTGCCCTCCTGTTCGATAATTGGGTGAGGACGGTGCGGGACGACCTTCTACGGGGGGAAAGAGAAGGATCATGGGGTGCTACGAAGTTGAGCCTCATCGATCGTGCGGCGGTGGTATTCGAAGAGGGGATAAAACTGAATTTATTTCGACGCGTTTAATTTACGTAATGTATGTATGTCAGCGTGTAGTTGTTTGTATTTTTCCCATGCGATAATTTGCGGCGATATAACAACAAACTTGTTGCGACGGAGACAGGTTAACCTGGAAGGTCTCTTTCGCCGGTGCCCCTTCAACCAAGTCACAACTTCACATGTCCCTCATCACTGCAACCCTCGCTGACTTGGCAGCTAAAGCGCAGACTTCCGTGCCATGGCCTCGAATACCCTCTGACGACGCCGTGTCCCTGCCAGAGAGTGTGTCCCGTCCTTTTTGTCTTGGCCCAATTCACTCACCTGTGGCATAGCTTCTTTACGACCCACACGCGCACACCGCGTACGACTATCTCCCCCTACGACCCCCCGTCCCAACGAGCACCTTGCTGTACTCCTCCCAAAGAACCTTTGGAAGGTGAGCGTGTCTCTGCAGCTCGAACCTACGCCATCTCACCCTCACAATTAGCCAGATACGCTGGCTTCTGCATGCGACAACTTCCACTGTCGCGTCAAGTTTACGGTTCTTGAGCGCCGTCATGTCCGTTTCTCATCCATCATCCTTCCTGTGCCCAACACTGATATGCCACCGCAGCACTGCAGGAAATGCGGCGGTGTCTTTTGCCACCGTTGCACCTCCCGTCTCACTCACCTCCTCGACATCTCGAACCTCGATTTTCTCCATCCTCCTCGCCATGTCCCTATTTCTACTTTTGACAGCCCAACGTCGCCTGTCATCTTGGCAAAAGTCTGTGACGACTGTTGGGACCAAATTCATGGTTCTCCGCGCACCCCTGATACACGTCCATCAACCCCGATGCTGGTCACATCAGCGTCTTCTACTGCCACTCCATCACCGACTTCCTCCATTTGTGCTTCTCCGGTCGAGCAATCGACCCTTTCGGCAAGGCCCATCCGTGTAAAGCGGAGTTTATCCCAACTCAGCACAAAGCAATTTCCTTACCCTTCGGTCATGGTTGCCGTCCCTTCAGATCTAGAGCTCACCGAACCCTCCTTTGGCGAGTTAGCCGCCTATCCATTACGTCGCTCGAGCATTATTTGCAAAGCCACCGGTGGAGGTCGTTGGGAGCCAAAGAACTCGCCACCCAGAATAGGTATCCGCATACCTGGATGCAAGGCCCCGTATGAGGTCGAAATGGACCGCGAGGATGCTGAGGAACGTCAGCGTCGGTTGAACCCGATCGTGAGAGATGGAGGTCAGTCGCCCACCTTTTCTCCGTCCTGTCCCCATGAACTCATCCTCCTTTGAAATTCGTAGACTTTCAGTATCGATTTCGGCAGGATCGGAATCCCCCAGCGAGTCTTTGCCGCACCCCTTGCCGTTGGTCCACCTTTTAACTGCTTTGCTAAACTTTATTGAACTTTTTTTTTTGTTGTACTCCCGTGTTGTTCATACCTCAGTTCATACCCCTCTCTTTGCCTTGCTGTGTATGCGATGCCCACTCTATACCCTACATGTCCTCCCCCTATATGCGACACCGTATGCCCTCTGTTATGTCCGCTAACTTACATAGTGACTGTGATCATATCGTATTGTGTTTCTAGATTTTCTCTTGCGCATCTCATCGTACATCTACATTTATATACTTGATTGTTATACCCTGTAGTAGAACTTGCAAATTACGTTGCGTTATCTTTTTCGAAGATACAGCAAGTTCTCCTGATAGAACTGCGTGGGGTGACTCGAAGGCACTGATTGACGTTTAATCAATCGATAATCGATAATCGTTGGTTCGAACTTGGCCAAGACGTCACTGATGTTTTCCGGAACAGAAGAACTTGATCGCCTACGTACATTCATTTCTGGTTGTCTTGTCGACGACGCGGGCGCAAAGGGACCGTCGTCAATGATCGTACGTTTGCTCAACGACGTGTCAGAGCAGCACGAAAGCGCACACGACCAGGAAATCCGGTTGCCCCCGGCCGAGTTGATAAGGCGGCGGGATCTCTAACCCGATTGGTTAGAGCATCAGATTCAGAGCGGTCCGAGATGAGCGTTGCCATCATACATAAGTAACTGTGAGTGCAGGTCGTTCACTGACACGGGAGATGGACTCCGTAAAGCAATGTGTTAATGAGTTGCCGTGCCGGAATAGAACATCCCGCGTCAACGTCAAAAGAGGTGCGGCGTCACAGCCTTCGACCTTAATGTAGGCTGCTCCGTCCCAGCATGTTTGGAGGTGTGCTTAGTTTTGACGTCAAGGGGACGCTCGTGGAGAGCGGCGCATTATGTTGGCAAGTACGTCAGAAGCGGGAGGAACGGGAGACGATGGGTGTGACGACGGAAGACCTGATTCCGGGTACGTTGTGTAGTGTCTGCTCACGATCGATGGACGGGTGGTTGTAGATTTCGGTCGGGATAGAACATGACGATATTATCATGGATTTTGAATAGGTGTCGCACTATCCTACTATGAGACGAGAATGTGCTCACACACCGACTGTCTGGCTACAGATCCAACCAAACAGTCATGGCCGAGTCCCCTAAAAGTATACGTACTAGTACTGATATGATCAGACGATCACAGAGAGACGACCTCGCCCATCTGCCTTTTCGCCACTGGATGGCGTGGTGTCAAATTACTGACGCCTATATGAAGGATTTTTCACTCACAGATCGTCTTCTCCAGAGCGCCGGTGAACGACTAAACGCTCTTGACAGACCGCTCGAATTCGAGACTTTGCAGTCCCACACAGGTCAAGCCCCAGATCCTACCACCAAAGCACGCGCTGTTCCCATCTACGCTTCGATCAGTCTCGTCTTCAATAACATACATTTCTCCATCCCGATGCTCACAAGACACGCAGCATGGCGTCGATCTCGTTGGTTTCAGGAACGCCTGCTGGACTCTCTCATCACCGATCCGACTGTCGCACGCCCGTCACTGGCACGGGCACACCTCCCACTTTTCTCACACTTGTCCACATCTTGTAGGACACCTTTGAGAAACATATCGCCGCACTCGAAGGCGGTGCATAGTAACGGCCTCGTCTGGTCAGTCCACGCAACCCCTGGCTATTGCAGTTGCGGGGGATAGGTTTTATCACGTGACAAGTCTCTTTTTTCCTGCTACATCATATCTCTACGGGAGGGTATGCGACTCGTACTGTTTCAGACGTATAGTAACCAGTTCAAAGGTTCGAACCATGACGCGCCATGACGGACATTGAATATTCCACATGACGTTGAAGAAATATGGCATCCGTGTCAAATTTGTCGAAGCAGATGACCCAAAGAATTTCGAAGAAGCCACTGACGAAAAGACGGACGCACTCTGCGTCGTGAGTATTGGTAAACCCAAGCACAACATTGCGCCAATTCCAGAGCTTGCCAAGGTAAACAGCTCTGTACTTCTTGGACGACCATGATAATGACGGTCTGTCGTGGCGTTAGCTCGCTCATGACAATGGCATCCCGCTGATAGTGGACAATACCTTTGGGATGGGAGGATGACTCATTCGGCGAATCGCACTTGGTACGGATACGGAGGCCTCTGTGTTTTCCTGACACCCCCATAGTACAGAGTGCCGCCAAGTGGATCGGGTCACGAAACGACGATCGCGGGTGTTGTCATCGGCTCCGGTATGTGAACTGTCCTCGTTCTACCGGCACTTGACCGTTTCCCGCTCCATACAAATGTCCCTCGTTTACGTCCCCTTGGAGGGTTTCTATGACTGGTCTTCACCGAAACATTTGGATCATTCCTCCTTATTCTCGCAAAGCACCCGCAGTTATGATGCAACACTCACCTTCCCATGTCGATGTCTTGAGGTCGACACGCACCCCGAGACCGATCGTGTTCGATATCCACCAACCTTGCTCAAATTGACAACTTTGTCCAGCTTCGTCAACTTTGGGCGACCGCTCGAGTCGTTCGGAGAGCAGGTCCCGGAGACACACCACGAGCTTTTGCACATCGTCTGGTCGAGAGACTCCGAAGAGTTCTTGAATTCAATAGGACCAAATACATAAAGACGATGTGGCAAAATTCCTCATGAGCACAACTCAGCGTCTCGCGCTCAACGGACGTCGGCGGTTAACCTTGAAGTTGATGGCAAGGGACAACCAGAATAACTCAGTTTTGGAAAGTCCGGCGAGTTCAGAACAACAACGGACCTCCCGTGCAATCTTAGAAAAAAGCAAACGGGGGACGCTTAAACACTTACACCTCGGTACACAGACATCTTGTCCAGGAAGAGCTCCTTTGAGCACCCTGGGCCAATCTGCGACGCCAAATCGCCGTTCAGATCATCAGCGGGCGATACAAGCTATTTGATTTGATGTACTTCCACAATCACTCTCGAACAGAATGACTCGACTTACTAAGTGAATACACTTCGCTCGGTTAGTCACTTCGAGGAGCCGTTTTCGGATGTGCACGTCAGTTGATCGATGGTGCGCCGTCTCTTATCTTTGCACAGCCTGAGGGTCCAGGATCACCCGGATCCGAGGGTCGTGGAGCCATCGCACTGATGTACCTCATGAAATAACAGATAAGATATGCGAATCAATGAGTGGCTACCCGCGATGTCGATTAATTCCCGCTAGCATCTCGATGGGTGTTTCAAGTATGTATGGATTATTCTTGTCGTAGGGTTTAAAGTCACCCCATGACCATGAATCGATCTTTCCTTGCTGTCCCATCATGGCTTCTCTTACTCCCGTTCCATCCATCCCTTCCTCCCCCCTCGCTGACATCCCTGTCCCTTCTTTCTTCCACCGCACCTGGCTTTACACAACCCTCGCCATAGTCACCACCCTCCTCGTCTTCGAGCAGTCCGTGTACAGGTACAAGAAAAAGCATCTCCCAGGCGCTACATGGACCGTCCCAATCATCGGTAAATTTGCCGATTCCCTGAAACCCACTTTGGAAAACTATATGGCTCAGTGGAACTCTGGCCCACTAAGTGCCGTTAGTATATTCAACATGCGAGTCACATTCCTGCATTCACGTCAAATCCTTATTGACACACGTCTTGCACATAGTTTTATTGTCATGGCCTCGTCCAACGAGTATTCCCAAAAGATTTTGAGCTCGCCGGATCATGCTGAACCCTGTCTGTGCTACTCTGCAAAATTGATTCTCATCCCCGATAACTGGTTTGTACTTCTGTTTTGCTTGCACACATAAAGATGGTATTTGCCACCAGGATCTTCCTTACTGGTAAAAGACACTTGGAGTATCGAAGGGTCCTGAAAAAGCTCTTTACCCGCAAGGCTCTTAGGTCCCTGTTTTCGAGTCTTAGCACGATCCGTTTTCTCATTGTCCCAAAGCATCTATATCTCCATCCAGGACGCCATTACTCGCAAACATTTGAACCAATGGCTCACCGACGCTGCCAAGGATCCTTCCCCAAAAACGATCATGAAGACCGCACGTAAACTTAATATGCAAACATCGCTTCGTGTCTTCTGTGGTAACCACATACCTGAGGAAGGTGCTGCCGAGATCGGTCGAAAGTACTGGAATATCACTCGTGCCCTTGAGCTCGTCAACTTCCCCATCCCTCTTCCTGGCACTAAAGTTTACAAAGCCATCCAAGCTCGCAAAGTTGCCTTTAAATGGTTGGAAATCGCTGCCGCGAAGTCCAAGATTGCCATTGCAGAGGGTGCCGAGCCAGAGTGTATGCTCGAGCAGTGGGTCAAAGAATTGCAGGCTCCCGGGTGCAATGATTTCAGCGATCGCGAGATTGCCATGGTTATCCTTTCCTTCTTATTCGCCTCCCAAGATGCTATGAGCAGTGGCTTGATCTATGGCTTCCAGCACCTTGCCGATCACCCTGACATTTTGGCCAAGATCCGCGAGGAACAGTATCGCGTGCGCGGTAATGATGTCGACAAGCCTTTGACTTTGGAAATGTTGGACGAGATGCCGTACCTGAGGGCCTTTGTTAAGGAAAGCATGCGCGTCAAGCCTCCTGCCACCATGGTAGTTCTTTCTACTGTTCCTACACCCACGTACTTGACAAATTCATTCTAGGTTCCTTACAAAACTACTAAGCCGTTCCCAATCAGTTCAGATTATACAGTCCCAGCTAACTGTATGGTGATCCCTTCATTTTACAGCTCTTTGCACGACCCTCAGGTATACCCCGACCACGAGAACTTGATCCCCGACCGGTGGCTTGATCCCAACAACTCTGCCAACACAAACCCTCAAAATTACCTTATGTTTGGCGGTGGTCCTCATAAATGCATCGCTATCGAGTATGCACAAATGAACATTGCACTCGTTCTTGCCACCGCCAGTGTGCTCTCTAATTGGGAGCACCATCTCACTCCTGAAAGCGACAAAGTCCAGTATGTCTTTCTTGTGTCCCGTGTTGATCGATGTGTGTCTGTTAAACTATGCGTGAACAGAATCATCTCAACGCTCTTCCCCAAGGACGGATGTTTGCTCAAATTTTCGCCTCGTCCAAAGCCTTAGAGCATTTACACATTGCGTCGTAGTAGGACACCCAACCGTCGTAACGAATCGGTCGGCGATATGACTACTCATCACAAACTCATGTATACCTGATCTTCACTGCCTCAGCCTTTTTTGTATGGATAG